>CAUYSK010054823.1:0-15125 GCA_963575035.1 Avahi laniger | reverse complement strand
TTTTGTTTTTATTGCCTAGAATTGTTTTTGCTATGCGGGATCTTCTCTGGTTCCATACAAAGCGTAAAATTAATTTTTCTACATCTGTGAAGAATGATGTTGGTATTTTAATAGGGATTGCATTGAATCTGTAGATCACTTTGAGTAGTATAGACATTTTAACAATGTTGATCCTGCCGACCCATGAGCCTGGTATGGTTTTGGACCTGTTTACATCCTCTGCTATTTCCTTCCTCGATGTTTTGTAGTTCTCCCTGTAGAGGTCTTTTACCTCCTTAAATATATTCCTAGGTACTTTATTTTCTTTGTTGCTATTGTGAAGGGAATTGAGTCTTTGATTTGGTTCTCGGTATGACTGCTATTGGCATATGTGACAGCCTCTGATTTGTGTGTATTGATTTTGTATCCTGAGACTTTACTGAATTCATTTATCAATTCCAGGAGCCTCTTGGTTGAATCCATGGGGTTTTCTAGGTATAATATCATGTCATCAGCAAGTGGTGAGAGTTTGACCTCTTCTGTTCCCATTTGTATGCCTTTAATTCCACTCTCTTGCCTGATTGCTGTGGCCAAGAAGAGCCTATCTTAAAAAAAAAAAAAAAGTTCAACTTGACTAGTATAGGGAAATGCAACTTGAAATGAGAAAACATTTTTGGTCTCCAAAGTTTTACAAATATTAAAACTCTTGATATAGCAATTTCACATTTTAGTATCTACCTGAGAAATACTTACACATGTGCACAAAATGCACGTGGAAAGATTTCATTGCATTCGTTGTTTCTAACAGCAAAAAATTAGAAATAACCTATTTGTCCATTAATAGGAAATATATGAATAGACTATAGTATACCAATATGACATATGCAAAAATTTCTAAGACCTATTGTTAAATGAGAAATGCAAGTTGTAGGGAGTATACACCAGTGATTTTCAACCTCATCAGACTACCCCCTTTTATAACAAATATTTATGTTTATAACATTTATATTTTGTAAATGTTTATATTTGTATATTTATGATGAATATTTTATAATGTCTCCTTTATTCCACTTCAGTGAAATTTGTAGATATTTGCATATGATTCCATACCATTTTAAAGCAAATACCATACATGTCATATGAGGATATAGTTTATAATTTTAAATATTTTAATATAAATGCTCAGATTTCAGCACACTAGAAGACATAATGAAATAATCAAGTGTTCACCCCCTGTATGTAGATTCACCACAGGTACAAACACTAGGAATGCTAACTGATATGGGTATGTTGCATTGGTGACTTGAATACCATGTCATCGGTAATGTTGTTTTCCAAAATGGTGAATAATCCTTGAAAAGTGTCCAAATAAAACACAGTTAAGTTTTCCCTTGATTTACATAGTGGTTGAATTCTTGGAAAGTTGTTTATATTAAATTATGTAAAACAGGGTTAGGCTCTAGGCTCAAATGATTATAAACATGTGTTTCACCTATCAATGGCCAGAGATCCATTTGAGAATGAGGGGGTGTAGGAAATTTGGTAGTTATGAGAGAGTGCCCTGTGCCTTTCAGGATGTTTAGATCCCTTACTCATTAAATGGCAGCAATGACCTCTGATTGTGCTAACCAAAAATGCTCCATTTCTTAAATGCCCCCCAGAGGGCGGTACCATCCTTGCTGATAACCACTATTCTAGATTATTCTATACTGTTTCAAGGTTTTCTGCCCCTTCAGAGCTCACCATTCTCCCACGCTGGCCAAGTTCCTAATTTCATTGGCCTTTCCTTATTTTCTTGTAGGCTTATCAAGCCACCTAAAAGGAAGAACTTAAAAATATTATAGCAAGTATTTTTAAATATCATATAGCAGGAAAGTTTCAGGAGCTCTAAGTGTACAATATTACTGGACCCAGAAGACATTTAAATTAGTATCTTTTCTATGTACATTTTATATGTAGTTGAAACTATGCTACATAGTGTTTCACCAGATATTTTACTTTTCCATAGATTTTTAAGTACCATTCATAAATATTTTTAGTGACCACATAATATTCTGTGACACGGTTACATCATAATGTATTTCCTTAATCCCTATTTTAAGATATTTGAGTTGTTTCCAGGTTTTGTTGTTACAGACAACTTTGTAATTAACTTCTTTGTGTATAGAGTTTTTTAAAAATGTTGAATGATTTCCTCCTTAACACAGGATAGAGTCGTTGATTCTCATTCTAAAAATGAGGAAAGCAGATGCTCCTCCGTTCTCAAGGACAGCCTTTCCTGAGGAAGTCAGGTATATATTAATGGATGTTATGTGAAAAGGGAGTCACTAGGTCAAATGTAATTGAAAAAGCCAAGGAACTCGCTTTACCTTACTGCTTCTCAGGGCCTTGAATATATTAACGAACATCATAAATCTCCAACATGGAGAGATTTTCAAAATATATTTTTTTCAAAATTATTTGACCTTAGAATATTTTATTCAGTAAACATTTTGAGGAAATTAGTCAGTGGAACAAATTTTGGGAAACACTTTCTGGAACTATGGGATATTAGAATTAGAATGGACTTGGGTATCTGAAGTATGCTAGACCTTAAAGCTTTTTCCAAAAATGAAAACAAGTCAAAGACCATTCTTCCTCCCATTCCAAGAAAGAACTTTATGTCCAGTTTAAAGAAAATAGGAGATCTTGAAGATGATGTATGATAGATAATATAGAAAGTAGCTGCTGCTTCCTCTCTGAAATTACCGGCATAAAGTCATGGATGGGTCTAGGAAGCCGGAACGTCAAAACACAGGGACAGCCCCTTTGCCCAGGCAACTGGCATGAAGTAAAGTAGTAAAAATGGAAAACATAGGTGTAAACCTTTTCTAAAGGTTCCAAACAGGGAATCTGGACCATACCGGATCTTAAACATAGGTCACAGGATCCAGCTCTGTTTTCTCTAAAATTCTTGGGGGAAAGTGACAAGATTTTTTTCTTATAAAAGTTTCTTTTCTCACTTCCAAACCCCTGTACATGGGCAAAAGTGACAAGAGGAGGAAGAGAGGAGAGAGTCTCCAAACTAGACCACGAATAAGGTTCCCTCATTCAGCTTTTCAGTGTCTGCAGAAATGTCACGGTGAGTTGGGGACAGGGTCAAGGGGTGAGGCCTTTTTCACACTGCAATAGTTTTCTAAATAATTGTTATCTAGCAAACATTCTGGGATTAGAATTCTAAAAGGGTAAAAACGAGGCTTTATCTTTTGTTCTTCATGCATGCATGTACCATGGGGATTTGAGGTGAGGTCCAATGACCTAAATAGAGTAGCAAGTCCAAGTCTCTTGAAGATGGAATTCTATCATGTTCTCCCCTGCAAAGAGTACCTGTTTACCTGGTCCATAGACTGCCCCAACACAACCATAGGCTGGGATTGTACAGGGACAGACCAAGCAGAGCCACAGTTTGGACCCACGTGGTGCTGTGTGGCACACCGACTGTTAGCTCCCACTGCCTGCTGTTCCTCTGAAGACTCACTCAGATCCTTTCTATGAGAAGTACTTCCTGTAATAACTGCTTTGTGTACTATGTATTCAAAGGAACCTGGTTTTTCCTTTGTCTAGGACAAATCCAGAGCAAATTTAGCCAAGCCTGCTACATGCTTAGAGCATTCATTTGCCAAGTTCCTCAGCTCCCCGTTGACATTTGAGTACTTACTTCCTGACTCATTCCCTGAGCTGGTGGATTCCACTCTTATTCCTGTGTTCCACAGCTGCAATGTAGAGAATGTGCTCTGTTGTCTACTGTCTCCTTATTTCCTGTTAGGAATGCAAAGGGATAGTGCAGGACTAAAAGGCTTTCTTTCTATCTGGTAGCGGACCCACAAAATAAGCCTCCAAATACTCCTTTTCTTGGGTAAGTGAATGCTGACCAGCCTGCTGGAGCAGAGCCTTCCTGGCTCAAATGCCCTGAGGCATCAGGAGGAAAACAAACAGCTGGTGTGGTTTTTCAATTCATAGATTAATATGTGCAAGAAATATTGCAGGGCTTTGTTTTCTTTAAATATAATTGTTACTAAGACCCCCACCATCATCTGCCTTGTTGCTGGGCTCCTGCCAAATTCCAAGAATATGCAAAGGTATCCAGGCCCTTCCACTCAAACAGCCACTGTCCAGTCCAGGCACTCCCATCAAGTCTAAGAGCTTGATTGTTTCCCTGTGACCCCAGAATGTTGGGTGGGCTTTGAACCTGGGTGTCAGAGATCCAACTCTATACACCATTTGTCCTTGAGGGGTGGGGAGTAGGACCCCAATGCCTACTCCTTAAGAAACTCACGGTTCCTACCCTAAACTCCCAGATTCTGCTCTCTCTGCTCTGCGTCCCCCATTAAGCACTGGTCCTAACCCTAATCCAGGATTTGGGTTTTACAAATGATAATAGAAAGCCTTTGCTTTCACATCGACTTGGTTCTCCTTGCCCACTGCCTGGCTGCTTGCTTGAAAATCATGTATATGTATGTGTAAAATGTAGAGACCCAATCTGAATTAATACTACAAAAAATTATTCTGCTGCACAGGTTACCTAGTCGTGGGGTAGGAAGTGAAACGTGACATCCATCCCAGCCTTTACCTTGAGTGTCTTCTGGAGAGTGGAGATGGTGGGGCAGACTCAACCATGGACTGCCTGGCCAGCCTGCTGATTCACTTCCCTTCTAGTTCTGTGCCTCGTAGGTTCCCTGTCACTTCCTTGCTCAATTCCATGTGTGATTGCTTACTCTTTGGTCCTTCTTTCCAGAGGGAGTGGGGGTGCCACTAGTCAGCCGTTGAGAAGCCTGCCTGTATTGTTCTGATGCTCCTACGAAGAAGGCTTTTGGTCTGGATATGTGGCCCAACTTCGTAAGGACATCAGTTGGTCCCTTGTGCAAATATTCCTTACCTGCAAGTCCTTATCTCTTCACAAACTGATTCCTAAAAAGCAGATGAGGGTTTTCTGGTCTGGTGTATAAGGAGACGGGAAGTCGACACTCCCATCTTCACAAGATAAAAGCTGAACAAATTGAAAATTAACTTCTTCGATCTGTCAGAGAATTGAAGTCATAGGATAAACTTCTGCCCCCCAAAGTGGGAACAGACAAGTAGATACAGAGAATCATAACTTACCAGGAACAAAAGCTCAGGAACAGAAACCTGCCGCTGGAGCCTACACCAACGTGGGAAAACTTAAATTGTAATTGATGGATTGTGAAAGTTCAGTGTGAACAAGCTAGAGAGTTACCAACCCAGTCTTACGGGGTGCCCAACATTTTTGTGAGTTTTATCTCCAGGGGTACTACTCACATTTCCTGATTTCGAAACTTTGCACAAAGCTATGGTAATCAGAACAGTGTGATACCGGCATAAAGACAGGCATATGGAACAATGAACTAGGATAGAGAGCACAGAAATAAGCACTCATATGTTCTAATTTTTTTTTTTTTTTTGATAGGGTCATGCTCTGTTGTCTGGGCTACAGTGCAGTGGCATTATCATACCTCACTGCAACCTCAAACTCCTGGGCTCAAGTGATCCTCCTGCCTCAGCCTCCCAAGTAGCTGGGACTACAGACATGTTAGCTGGGACTACAGACATGTACCACCATGCCCAGCTAATTTTTGCATTTTTTGTAGAAAGGGGGTCTCACTATGTTGCCCAGGCTGGTCTCAAACTCTTGGCCTCAAGCAGTCCTCCCAAAGTGCTATATTACAGGCATGAGCCACTGTGCCCAGCTTAAATGAGTTGATAAGAGTGCCAAGACCATTCAATTGGAAAAAGCTGTTTTTTTAAAAAAATAGTGCTGGGAAAACTAGATATCTACATGCAAAAGAATGAAATTAGACCCTTACCTAACACTTTATAAAAATTAACTCAAAATAGTTCAAAGACATAAGTGTAAGGCCTAAAACCCAGACGTGGTCGTAGAGTAAAAGCTTCGTGACATTGGATTTGACAACACTATCTTGGATATGACAAAGGCACAAGCAACAAAAGAAAAAATAGACAAATTGGACTTCATGAAAATTTTTTAATTTTGTACATCACAAGACACTGTCAATAGAGTAAAAATATAACCCACAGAATTGGAGAATGTATTTGTAAATCATATCTGATAAGAGATTAATATCCAAAATATATAGAGAACTCCTTTTAAAAAAGCCCAAACTCATTCATTCAAAAATGGCAAAGGACTTGGATAGGACTTCAGATAAGATATACAAATGGCCAATAAGCACATGAAAAGATGCTCAACATCACTAGCCCTTAGGGAAATGCAAGTCAAAACCACAGTGAGATACCACTTCACTCATTAGAATGCCTACTATAAAAAAAAAATCAACTTTTGGTTAGAATGTGAAGAAATTAGAACACTTAAGCACTGTTGGTGTGAATGTGAAATGGTACAGCCACTGTGGAAAAACAGTATGGCAGTTCCTCAAAAAGTTAAACTATACAATCCAGCAATTCCGTTTCTGAATATATTTACACAAGAATGGAGAGGAGTGTGTTGAAGAGGTATTTGTACATCTGTGATGATGGCAGCATTAGTCACGACTGCAAGGTAGAAGGACCCCGTATGTCCACTGATGGATGAATGCATAAGCAAAATGTGGTACATACATACAGTGGAACATCATTCAACCTTAAAAAGGAAGTAGATTTTGACACATGCTACAACATGGAAGAAACTTGAGGACATTATGGTAAGTGAAATAAGCCAGTCACAAGAAGATAAGTACTGTATCAAAATCACAGAGACAGAAAGTAGAATATTGATTTCCAAGGACTGAGTAAAAGGAATGGGGAGTTATTATTCATTATTATTACACTAATTATAATTGATAGCTATATAACTTAATTGTTTAGAGAGTATGTGTGTGTATGTATATGTGTGTGTGTGTGTGTATATATATATATACACACACACACACACACACACACATTTTTTTTGGAGACAGTCTCATTCTGTTGCCTGGGCTAGAGTGCTGTGGCGTTAGCCTAGCTCACAGCAACCTCAAACTCCTGGGCTCAAGCAATCCTTCTGCCTCAGCCTCCCAAGTAGCTGGTACTGCACCATGCCTGGCTAATTTTTTCTGTATATATTTTTAGTTGTCCAGCTAATTTCTTCCTATTTTTAGTACAAATGGGGTCTCGCTCTTGCTCAGGTTGGTCTCGAACTCCTGACCTTGAGCTATCCTCCGACCTCAGCCTCCCAGAGTGCTAGGATTACAGGCGTGAGCCACCGCACCCGGCCTGTTTAGATTATAGTTTCATTTTTTACAGCATGAAAAGATTTATGGCAGTGGATGAGGTGATGCTAGCATGACATTATGAATGTATTTAATACCACCAAACTGTACACTTAAAATGGTTAGGTTATGTGCATTTTATCACAATTTTTAAAAAAGAAAATGGATGGAAAAAGATACAATTTCAGACAAAGCTGATTTTAGAGCAAGGAAAGTTAGCAGGGATCGAGAGAGGCATTGCTTAATGATAAAAGGGTTAATTCTTCAAGAAGATACAATAATCTTTAACATATCTGTACCTAACAACAAATCACAAAAACATGAGGCAAAAACTGATAGCAATACAAGAAATATACAAATTCACTATTATATTTGAAGATTTGAACAACCCTCTATCAGTAATTGACAGATCCAGCAGGTAGTATGTCAGTGCAATGGACTGAATATTTGCATAACTTCTCCCCCCACCAACCCAAATGGGATGGTATTTGGAGATGGAACCTTTGTGAAGTAATTAGTTTTAGAAGAGGGTGGAGCACCCATGATGAGATCAATGCCCTTAAAAACAGAAGAGACATGAGATAAATCTCTGTGTGCATTCACCAAGGAAAGGCTATGTGAGGACGTAATTGGAACGTGGGCCCTCACCAAGAACCCGACCATGCTTGCATGCCAATGTCAGACTTTCAGCCTCTGGAACTGTAAGAAATAAAATGGGGTTTTTTGTTTGAGATAGGATCTCTCTCTGCTGCCCAGGCTTGAGTGCAGTAGTGTCATCATAGCTCACTGCAACCTGAAACTCCTGGGCTCAAGTGATCCTCCTGCCTCAGCCTCCTGAGTAGCTGGGAGTAGAGGTACGGCACACCACACCCAGCTTTTTTTTTTTTTTTGATAAAGACAAGGTCTCACTATGTTGCCCAGGTTGGTTTTGAACTCCAGGCCTCATGTGATCCTCCCACTTCAGCCTCCTATGTGCTGGGATTATAGGTATGAGCTATCACACTCGGCTAGAAATAAATGTTGTTTAAGCCACCTACACTATCATATTTCCTTATAGCAGCCCAAACTGACTTAAGACAATCAGTAAGAACATAGTTGAACTGAATAGCACTATCAATCAACTGGATCTAATCGACATTTACAAAATACTTCACCCAACAGAATATACATTTTTCTCAAGATCACATGGAATAGTCACCAAAATAGACCACATCCTGGGCTACAAAACACACCTTAACAAACTTAGAGAAATCAGACAGGGTATACTCTTAGACCACAATAGAATTAGACTAGAAACCACTAACAGAAAATCCCCAAATACTTAAAGATTAAACACACACTTCTAGATAACACATGGGTCAAAGAAAAAGTTGTAAGAGAAGTTAAAATATATTTTAAACAAATGAAAATATAACTTAGAGTTGTGGAATAAGATGAAAATACTACTTAGGAATTTATAGCATTGTATGTATGAAAAAAATATTAGATCATTAAATATGAAATGTCCAATTTTGAATCAAAAGTGTAGTTTATTGGCTGGGCGCGGTGGCTCACGCCTGTAATCACAGCACTCTTGGGAGGCCGAGGCGGGCAGATTGTTTGAGCTCAGGAGTTCAAAACCAGCCTGAGCAAGAGCGAGACCCCATCTCTACTAAAAATAGAAAGAAATTAATTGGACAACTAAAAATATATAGAAAAAATTAGCCGGGCATGGTGGCGCATGCCTGTAGTCCCAGCTACTCGAGAGGCTGAGGCAGAAGGATCGCTTGAGCCCAGGAGTGTGAGGTTGCTGTGAGCTAGGCTGACGCCACGGCACTCACTCTAGCCCGGGCAAAAGAGTGAGACTGTCTCAAAAAAAAAAAAAAAAAAGTGTAGTTTATTATATCTCAGACAAAAAGCAGTATAAAGTACGTGCCTAAACTATTGACAGTTTTGCCATCTTAATTTAATGGTAGCTTGCTTATGCCAGCGGTGAAGAAGCCTGGAGAGTGAGTGGCGATGAAGTTGCAAGAGGCATTTTCTAGGATGTAAGGCCAAGCTCCCAGTTCAAGGCTCACAAAAGTGAAAATATCCCAGGAAGGGCATAAGGAAAAAAGTTACTGGTTATGCATACATCAAAACTTATTATCTTAAGGCACTCTTGAGGAACTGAACAAATCATATTAACAAGTCTCATTTACAGAAATATAAAATGATTTATGATTTGGCAACACTTCAATCTCCTTAAGTTTGGTTTAAATAAAAAGCAAGCTTGAATAAAACCAGGGGGGAAAAAAAGCATTTTCTACAGTTTGTTGAGAATTGAATATATTTTCCTTGCAAAAAGTGGTCCAAAGCCTGGAAGAAATGGTCATTAGTTGGTACAAGGTCTGGTGAATACAGTGGATGACAGAGTTTCCAAGTCCAGCTTCTATAGTTTGAGCAGTGTTGTTTGTATGACACGTGGTCAAGCATTGTCTTGACCAATCTCTTGACCAATCTCAGCTGCTTAATCACAAGCATCCTCATCATTTCATCCAATTGGTTGCAATAGACATTTGCTGTAATCAATTGACCAGCTTTCATGAAGCTGTAATAAGTAATACCAATGCTAGATCACCAGACACCGTTATAGCTTTTTTTGACAAATAATTCGGTTTTGGACTGTTTTGGCACTTCATCTTTATCCACCCATTGTGCTGAATGCTTGTGATTGTCAGAAAGAATCCATTTTCATCACACGTCACAATACAGCATAGAAATGGTTCCCCCCACCCCCCCTTTTTTTTTTTGAGACAGAGTCTCACTCTTTTGCCTGGGCTAGAGTGCCATGGCGTCAGCCTAGCTCACAGCAACCTCACACTCCTGGGCTCAAGCGATCCTACTGCCTCAGCCTCCCGAGTAGCTGGGACTAAAGGCATGTGCCACCATGCCCAGCTAATTTTTTCTATATATTTTTAGTTGTCCGATTAATTTTTTTTATTTTTAGTAGAGACGGGGCCTCACTCTTGCTCAGGCTGGTGTCGAACTCCTGAGCTCAAACAATCCGCCCACCTTGGCCTTCCAGAGTGCTAGGATTACAGGCGTGAGCCACCGCACCCGGCCTGGTTCACTTTTATGTTGTGACGTTGCAAAGAAAGGCAAGCTTCATGACGATTTCTCTTTTGAGCTTGTTTAATTCATGCAGAACTCATCTATCTGGTTTACCTTGCCGATTTGTTTCAAATGGCCCAGTACTGTTGGAATAATGTCAAATCTTGCTGCTAATTCACGCATAGGTAGAGATGGATTTGCTTCCACTACAGCTTTTAGCTCATCGTTACCTACCTTAGTCTCAAGTTGCCTACAAGGCTCCTTTTCAGGATTAAAGTCACCAGAATGGAACTTTTCAAAACATCAAGAAATGCTCCATTAGGAAATTTTATTATTATGCAAACATTATAGAGTATACTTACACAACTTTAGATGGTATATAGCCTATTACACATGTAGACTATATGGTATAGCCTACTGCTCCTAGAATATACACTTGTATAGCACGTTACCATACTGAATTCTAGGCAGTTGTAACAGACTGGTCAGTCTATCTGAACACAGAATAGGTATGGGGTTGTGCTATGACATATGACAGCTACAAGGTCAGGAGGTGATACAAATTTTTCAGCTCCATTATAATCTTATGGGACCACTGTTGCATAAGAGGTTCATCGTTGACCAAAACATCATTATGCACTGCATAATGGTTATTTGAAAAGAAGAAAGATCTAAAATCAGTAATCTAAGCTTCCACTTTAGGAAACCACTAGAAAGAAAATTAAATTCAGAGTAAGCAGAAGAAAATAAATTAGAACAAATACCAATGAAATTGAAAAGAGAATTGTCTTAGTTCATTTTCTGTTGTGATAACTGAATACCCGAGACTGGCTAATTTATAAAGAAAATGAGGCCAGGCACAGCGGTTCATGCCTGTAATACTACCCACTTTGGGAGGCTGAGGCGGGAGGATCACTTGAGGCCAAGAGTTCAAGATCAGCCTGGGTACTATAGTAAGACCCTGTCTGTACTCCCACTTACTCAGGAGGCTAAGGCAGGAGGATTGCTTGAGCCCAAGAGTTTGAGGTTGCAGTGAGCTATGATGGTGCCACTGTACTCTAGTCTTGGCAACAGAGTGAGACTATCGAAAAAGAAAAAGAAAATCAATTTATTTCTTATAGTTCTAAAGGCTGGAAAGTCCAAGTTTGAGAGGGGTGCATGTGGTGAGGGCCTTCTTGCTGGTGGAAACTCTCTGCAGAGTTTAGTGGAGGCACAGGGCAAGGAAATTGATCATGCTAGCTCAGATGTCTCTTATAAACCACCAGTCCTACTCCTGTGATAACCCATTAATAAGTTAACTCATTAATCCATAAATGGATTAATCCATTCATGAGCATATAAAGTTTATGACTTAATCACATTTTAAAGGCCTCCACTTTTGAATACTACCACATTGGTGATTAAGGGTTTTTTTTTTTTTTTTGGTGATTAAGTTTCAATGAGTTTAGGAGGAGACAAACATACAAGCCATATCAGGAATAGGGAGAAAAAAAAAAAGGAGGAGGAGCCAGGATGGTGGACAAGAAAAGCCACCAGTCAGAGTGTCTCTGCAAAAAAGACAGATTTTAGAAGAAAGTGAAAAAATAAACTAGCAGAAAAACATAGATCGGGGGAGGGTCAGAAGGAAGGGTGCCTGAAACTAGAGGAGACTCCACGGGAAGAAGTTGCAGAGAACTGGAAGGAGAAAGGTCCCTGAGAGGCTTGGAGACCAGCAACAAGGGTAGGTGGAGCAGATAACTTTCCCCTCCCTTGCATCTCGCACTGTTGGTGGACTCCTGAGCGGTTGGAGAGACCTGCCAACACCAGCCCAGAGACAGCTGCCACCAGTGAGCAGTGGCCTCTTGTGGATAGGGCGCCAGGCTCCCAGCTCACTTGGGGCACCTCCCCGTGCACAGACCTGAGCCTATCAGCAGAAGCCATATTGCTCCATTCTCTCCTTCCCCTTCCCTAGCCATGGGTGCCCAGAGAGACAATTTAGTCATCACATGGAGGCATCTGCAAGGAACAGGACCTTTCCTTTTGGAGCCCTACAGCAGACTAATGGGTACCCAGACTGCGAGCTCCCTATCCACCAGCCATCCCAGGTGCTGCTTGCCTGGTGACTCCAGGAGAGCAGGGCAAATCCTGAGGTGGAGTGAAATTGATACAGTTTGGGTACCCTGTAGGTGATTCGAGACGAGCACTCCTCCCCCTGGCAGGGTCAAGGATTGATCTCCAGGGCCCGGGAGACAGGCCTGCAGATCAGACCTTCTACACCCAGGTCACCATCGCATTGCCCCAGGGCACAGAAGGGATATCTGTGAAAGAGCCTACTGAGGAGTGTGTGCCTTCAGGGGCTGATCAGCATGCCTGAGCGGCAACCCTCCTCCCAAAAGAGGGCTGTGTGCCCAGCTCAGGCTGCAATCCTGGACAGGGAACCTCATGGGCCACGTCACTGCCAGGGGAGATCTATTGGCCTGAGGTCCTGCCTGCTGGCAGAGGCCTGGGAGAAGCCATGGAGTGGGGGAGGGCAGAGGGGAGCAAGACCTGCTCCAGAGTGCGAGTCTCAAGACAGCCCCACCCCTCAAGCCCAGAATTTTCAGCTGAGTGGAGCCATTTCAGCCCCTCCCGGCAGCTTTGCACAGAAGCAAAGAACAGACCTTTGACCCTTGCTAACAGCATTTGTGGAGTGTGAGGGCAGGCTTACCCACCTAGCTCTACCCAGACTCGCTCCCGGACCTGCCCTACTGAGGTGGAGAATAAGGACACATCTGGAAGTCCCAGGGCCTCACCCACCACCCGAGGCATAAGAGGGCCTCTCCAGAGGAACAAGAGCTGGTTACGGGACCCAAAAACAGCATTACAACTTGCTCCTCCCAGCAAGTGCCACCTACTGACAGGGAGGTCATTCTGTACACCCTTTTACTGCATCTACTGATTCATCATAAAGGGTGTGGTCGAATCTCACCCACAAACACCACCTACTGGCTCAGAGACTAAACAGGGTGTGTCATTATCCAAACAAAAATCTAAAGGCTAGAAGGAACAACTGATCCAGATGGGAAGGAACCAGCGAAAGAACTCTGGAAGTAGGAAGAATCAAACGGAAAGCACACCCCCAAAGAGGAACAACAGCTCTCTAGCAATTGACATTAACCAAACTCAGAACACTAAAATGACAGAAGAATTTCAAACATGGATTGTAAGAAAACTAAATGACGTGCAAGAAAAAAATGGATAACCAACACAAAGAAACCACAAAAAAAATCCAGGACTTGAACAAAAAATTCACTAAAGAAATTGAAAATTGAAATATTAAAGAAAAATCAAACTGATCTCCTAGAAATGAAGAACTTATTCAGAGAACTACAAAACACAGTGGAAAGCCTCATGAACAGGGTAGATCGAACAGAAGAAAGAATCTCAGAGATTGAAGACAACTCCTAATTAAATAAGTCAGTCACAGAGATCGAGCAGAAAATTAAGAGAAAAGAAATAAGTCTACAAGAAATGTGGGATTATGTGACAAAACTGAACCTGAGGTGATAGGGATTCTGGAAGGTGAAGAAGAAAACACTCAAGGGCTGGATAAGCTATTTGAAGAATTAATAGAGGAGAATTTCCTAGGCCTTGCTAAAAATCTAGATATACAGGTACAAGAAGTTCAATGGACCCCAAGGAGATTCAATGCAAATAGGAAGACACCACGTCCTGCAGTCATCTGATTGACCAAAATATCCACCAAAGAGACCCTTCTACGAGCTGTAAGGTGAAAGAAACAAGTAACATACAAAGGAAAGCCCATCAGAATAACTCCAGACTTCTCAACTGAAACCCTATAAGCAAGAAGAGACTGGTGCCCCATTCTCACTCTTCTGAAACAGAATAATGCCCTGCAAAACTAAATTTCATATATGAAGGAGAAATAAAGACATTGTCAGATAAGAAAAGACTGAGGGAATTCACCAAGACCAGCTCTCCAAGAAGTACTCAAAACAGAATTACACAAGGATCAGCAAAAAAAACCACTCACGAATATAAAACCACTCAAAAGTTGAAAATCAAAGGCTAGATTCCACAATGGCTAAATAGAGACAACAAAGCAACAAAATGCAACCCAACAAAGTGAACAGCAATTTACCCCACTTATCAGTTCTCTCAATAAATGTGAATGGCTTGAACTCCTCTCTCAAGAGACATAGGCTGGCCGAATGGATAAAAAACAAAACAAAATAAAACCAGAAAAACAAGCCAAGCATCTGCTGTTTCCAGGAAATGCATCTAAGCTGCAAGGATGCATTTAAACTCAAGGTAAAGGCGTGGAAATCAATATTTCAAGCAAATGGAAACCAAAAGAAGGCTAATGTGGCAGTTTTGATCTCAGATAACTTAGTTTTTAAATCAAGAAAAGTAATGAAAGACAAAGAGGGTCACTATATACAGTTCAACAAGACATAACAATTCTAAATATGTATGCACCCAACTTAGGTGCACCCAGATTCACAAAGCAAACTCTACTTGATCTAAACAAATTGATAAACAGCAACACCATAATAGTCGGAGACTTCAACACCGCACTGACAGCACAAGGCAGATACTCCAAACAGAAAATTAACAAAGAAATAATGGACTTAAACAGAACTCTAGAACAAATGGGTCTGACTGACATTTACAGGACATTCTACCCCAAAACCACTGAATATACGTTCTTCTCATCAGCTCATGGGACATTCTCTAAGATTGACCATATTCTAGGACACAAAGCATGTCTCAAAAAATTTAAAAAAATAGAAATTATACCATGCATCTTCTCAGATCACAGTGGAATAAAAA
>CAUYSK010054821.1:0-29806 GCA_963575035.1 Avahi laniger | reverse complement strand
CCCTTTCAGAGGTGTGGAGTCTGCCTGCTCTTTAGGAGCAGGAAAAACTATTCCATTCTTGCTGATTCTCCAATCCTCGGGCAGTGTCTCCTTTTTGAGATGCTGGAGTGAGCAATGGACTGGCTCTTGGAATGTGGAACCATCCCTCTGGCCTTCTTTTTTTTTTTTTTTTGAGACAGAGTCTCACTCTTTTGCCCAGGCTAGAGTGCCGTGGCGTCATCCTAGCTCACAGCAACCTCAAACTCCTAGGCTCAAGCGATCCTCCTGCCTCAGCCTCCCGAGTAGCTGGGACTACAGGCATGAGCCACCATGCCCGGCTAATTTTTTCTATGTATTTCTAGTTGTCCGATTAATTTCTTTGTAATTTTAGTAGAGATGGGGTCTCGCTCTTGCTCAGGCTGGTTTCGAACTCCTGAGCTCAAACGATCCGCCCACCTCGGCCTCCCAGAGAGCTAGGATTACAGGCGTGAGCCACCGCGCCCGGCCCCTCTGTCCTTCTTGACGCTAGTTGTGCAGAGGTTTGACTATGAAGAACATCCACCCATTCTAAACTCCGTATAATACAATCTTAGTATAGCGAGATTATAGGAAGTAAACTGGGTGAATTTAGAATTATCTAGCTGGAAAGAAAACTATTTACTTGGACAGATTGGGGTCATAGAAAGCTTGACAAGCTGAAGGAGGCCCAGGGAGAGGAGCCACTACTAGTGGTTTAACACCCAACAGCATGATCCCCGAGAAGGAGCGGCAGAACATCTCAGAGCGGCTCCTGCGGGTCAAGTGCATCGACCTAGGTAATAAAAAAAAAAAAAAGAAAGAAAGAAAGCTCGACAATAGGCCAGTTGCAGCTGCAAATTGTTTCATCATGAAATTTCCCCACATTTGTCATGATAAATTTCTCCACTCCCTTGGGTGGCTAACCACTCTAGACCCAATTGTCAGAGAAATAGTGTGACATCCTTTCTGGCCACTCTAAAAGCCTGGCTCCCCAGTTATACTGGAAAATTGCCCTGCCCCATGTCCACTCACACACCTAGGTCCAGGGCCAGAGCCCTGTGCCCTGTCTAAAGTAAGGACTGAAAGATCTTTGATCATTTTAAAGTTAATCTAAAAAAAAAAGTTAATCTAAGTTATCTAGTATGTAGGAAAATCAACAGACAAAACCCTAGCTCCTATAATAATTTCATTTTATTTTAGTCAATTTTTGAGGATATGTTTGAGGGTATCTTATGTACGAGCTTATTCTGCCTAGGTAGGAAATAGACCAGAAAATAGCTTTAAATGGTTGGCACTGATCAGCTTAGAGGAATGTCTATTGTATTTGAAATATTGAGAGCCAGGTCCTGGTTCCTCCAGGGCAGGCTTTTTTTTTTTTTTTGAGACAGAGTCTCACTCTTTTGTCCGGACTTGAGTGAGTGCCGTGGTGTCAGCCTAGCTCACAGCAACCTCAGACTCCTGGGCTCAAGTCATCCTCCTGCCTTAGGCTCCCAAGTGGCTGGGACTACGGGCACATACCACCATGCCCGGCCAATTTTTTCTATTATTAGTAGAGAGGGGTGGGGTCTCGCTCTCGCTCAGGCTGGTCTCAAACTCCTGAGCTCAAGGTACCCTCCCGCCTCGGCCTCCCAGAGTGCTAGGATTATAGGCGTGAGCCACCGTGCCTGCTGGCCCAGGACAGCCTTTCCATTTCTATTCACCTGTAGCCACTCTTGATCTGTTGGTGTGCTTCCATCTTGATAGGATGCTTATTGGTACACAGCCAGAGATAAGAAGAGGTTACAATTACTTCTACAAAGGTCCGCTAATCTCAACTATAGAAATACAAAGTTTATGCTTGTTAGTGAGTCTGTTGATTAATTTGGAGATTGCACCCTGGAGGCTGTGAAGGTAATCCAGTGCCTCCTTTCCAAGGTGCTGGGGTAAGCTGTGGACTGGATCTTAGAATTTGAAAGCATTACTCTATCCTTCTTTACTACAGCACTGCAGACGGACACGGACGTTTGGCCACAAAGAATTCCACCCATTCTAAACTCTTCTTAATATAACGAGATTATAGGAAGTAAATTCGGTGGGTTTAGAACTATTTAGCTGGAAAGAAAAGTATCCGCATTGCTAAGAAGCGCTTTCACCAACTGTACAGCCTGGTTGTTATTCGTTGGCTGATATGAGCAAGATCCCTTCTTCCCACTGTCCTGGCTGGAAAATTCTGAGCCCAGGAACATGCAAACTGTGCCCAGCAAGGCCAAGAAGGATGGAGATTGGAACTAATATTTATTGTGCACCTACTATGTGACAGACACAGAGCTGGATGCTTTATATATTGCTATATCGTTAGGAAACTAAGGTTCAGAGATGTTGTTACATGTCTAGATTCGCAGGCAGAAAGAGTTGGAGTCAAGATTTTAAATGGAGAACTTCAAGATGAGGTCAGCTGATGGCAGTGCTGTGTGGTGGAGACATAGTTTCAGCTCTCTGCTTTTCCTGGGGATGACCTGATCCCCAAGGGGCATTGGAAAATGTGTTCTTACATGTCAGAGTCTGACAGTATGTGGGGGAGTCATTTTGCTTGTTTTATCCTTGAGAATTAACCTGTTTGGAGACTCTTCTCTGTGCAGGGAATAGAGTCTGACGGTGGGTGGCTTTGCCCTGGAGGCAGTTTGAGACTGTTATCTGGAAATAAGTAAATCTTTTTCCATAGCTTGTAGTAGTGTGGTCTGGTGGTGAGAACTAGAATTGGGCATCAGGTGGCCTGGGTTCTAATTCCAATTTTGCCACTCTCGTGTGTGATCCTGGACAGTTATCTAACCTCAGTGTGCCTCCGTGTCTTCTTCTGTCAAAGAGATAGGATAATACCAGTGCTAACTACTTTCCAGGACATTGAGAAGCTAATTGAAACAGCACTTGAAAGGGCCGTGAGGATTTGCAAGTGCTGTACAGGAGTATTACCTCAGAATGCATCTAGCCTAGATAATTTTATGGTTTAGGCATTTAAATCTTTCCTGTTGTTGATTAATAATTTGCCCTGGCTATGTAAACAGTATTTTAAAATGAGTTATTGGGCTTCCACGGACCCTATTTTTTGTCCCCTCCTTCCCCTGCTGTGGCCTATGGCTTCTTTCTTGTCAGTGATTATACCTCATAAAATGCAATGTGCCACCACCAATCTCCTACTACTTCCTGTTTTGTTGTAAGATGCCATACATTTGTGTGGCTCTTTACAGTTCACAAAGAGATTTTATATACGTTGGCTTGTTTAATACTCACAGCATGGTGAGGCAGTTATTATTACCCACACTTTATAGAGGAGGAAACTGGTTAGAGGTGTTTAATGGCTTACTCTAGGTCACGTAGCTGAGAATGTAGCTGAACCAGATCCCAAACTCAGGCTAGCTGACGAAATATTCATCTAGGGTCCTTCTGACCACACCATAGATCGTTGCCTCAATCCCTTCCTTCTTTCCTTTCCCTTCTGGGGACCAAACCAGGCTTTTCTGTATTTTCAGCCCTGGGCGTTTTTACATAGCCATCTCTTTCACGCCCTGTAATACTTCAATTATTGTAATTACTCTACCATCCGCAAAACTCAAGCCGGAATGACAGAACAATGCGTGCCCAGGTGTGGCTGCTGTCTGGGACAGCTGCTCCCCATCAGGGAAATTGGGAGCAAGGGGACGGGGGGGAGAAGGGGAACTGCCTCTTGCTCCTTCCTCAAGCATAGCTAGAGACCTAACTCTGCCTTTTTCGTTGTTGCCATGGAAAGGGAAGAGAGACTAGCCAAAGGGCATAGATATGATATGGGAAAACAGAAACTCTGGCTTCTCCTCCCAATCTGGGGCCCAAAGCCAATGGATAGAGATGGTATGGGTAGGTATTTGGAGTTCTAGCTGTAACCTGAAGCTAGGTGCCTTGGTTTACTTCTCAAAGAACTGAGAACAAAAAGCAGGGCACCATGGGGGGCTGAGAGGCAATGTGAGCCCATGTAGGAGTGGTCAGGCTGGCTCAGTTTGTCTAGAGAGCAAAAGGGAAAGGAGCTGTGGCTAGGACTGCTCTGAGGTTAGACATCTAACGACACTAATCATAATGATGGTAAAAAAGAGATTTAAATACTATGCATTCATCACTGATAAATGATTTTTAATTCATCGGTCCAGGCATCTTTTGGCTCAGACCTGGCGATAACTGTCAATAGTTCTTGGTGGCATATGTGTTGGTTAATATTTATTTAGCTGGCCCACCTAAGAAGGACTAAATGATCTAGGGTGAGTGACTTGTGGAACAGTGAAAGGACCTATGGACAAGGATGTTCCCTTTCTCTTGCTTGGCATCCTAACCATCTTCCCTCTTTTCTTTCTCCATACCACCCCCATTCCTTATATTCACACAATTCGTGGCTCTGGACCAGGTGGAGAGATGGAATCGTCGTGATCAGAAGCTGCTGGAGGCAGTGCAGCGGGGGGACGTGGGACGCGTGGCTGCCCTTGCCTCCAGGAAGTCGGCCCGGCCCACCAAGCTAGACTCCAACGGCCAGTCCCCGTAAGTCCTCCTGGCCCTGCCCCTGGAATGTGATTTCTTTTGAAAGCCCCAAGCTCCAATATGCTATAGGACCACAGAATGCCTACAACTTTAGAGCCCTTTTTGTTGTCTTGGTTAGCAAGCGTATCAGTAGACCTTTGCTACGTATCACGTGCTACACAAAGTGAGGGAAGAAGATATCGTTCCTCAGCTCCATCCACCTCACAACCCAGATTGACAACACTGACTCGAGAAGTACATAAATCCCATTAAACAAACAGAAAACTAACACATACACTAAATAGAATATTTCTTCATTGCGCAGGTAAGAGGGTATGTATGCCTGGGAAATTAGAAATGAAGTTGTAGCCATGGGAGTACACGGATAGAGGGAGTGATTGGGACAAGAAAAATATTATCCCTCGTCTCTGCCCAAATAAGCTTTCAACTGTCCAGCCTTCTGCTCTGGATGACTCTTTCTGTTCTGACACTTTCAGTTCCGCTAAGTGTTCTGTGCTCAGTAATTATGTGTTCCCTGGACACCCCTGCAATAAAGTCTGAGATTCCTTGAGACCTGTAGCTCTTAATTCTATCTTTGCCTCCAGCTCCCTCTGACTTTATGACATAGAGCCTTCTCTTTCTCTGGAAGTTAGGCTGGGGGAACTTCCCTTTCTGCCTTTGAGTTTGACTTTGGGGTAGGAAGCAAAGCAAGCAGTGTTTATTAAGAGCACTCATCCCCCCATTGCTTCATTCTTCTGCCTCTTGGCCTTGATTCTGGCAGGTTCCATCTGGCAGCCTCCAAAGGCCTGACGGAGTGTCTGACTATACTGCTTGCAAATGGGGCTGACATCAACAGCAAGAATGAGGACGGTGAGTTAGACTGAGCACTGGGCCACACTGCTTGCTCGTCCCTTTATAGCAGCTGTGGGGGCCAGTGCTGGGCCCTGCTGGAGGTTCCAACTGTGACCCCTTCCTTTTCTCCTCAGTAAGTCCTGGCCAGCCTCCCTCCAGGGGTTCCCCTCCCTGCAAGCTGGGCACACCTCACCCCCACTCCCACCTTCATCACAGGTACCAGGCACTTGGGGAACAGGAATTTCTGGCCCAGTGTGGCTGAAAGCTTCTCTCTCTAATCTCCTTCTGATTATCTGTGCGTCTCTTCCCTTCCCTCCCTGTGAGTCATCAGCATGCATGGGGCCACCCACCCTCCCTCTCTCCCTCTTTCTGTTTCCAGGAAGTACTGCCTTGCACTTGGCCACCATCTCCTGCCAGCCACAGTGTGTCAAGGTCTTGCTTCAGGTGAGAGCAATCCCTTGATACCACTCTTGTGAAGGAAAGAAGTGGACCCAGAGTCTCCTAACTTTGTCTTGTAGTTACAAGCAATAGCTGGCCAAATGTACCCCTCTCATCCCTAATAAGAGGTCTGATAGTCATTTATTCATTTGTTCACAAACAATTGTTTAACACCTACTACATGCTGGCACCATGCTCAATATTGCCCTTGAGGGCAGGTCACAAGGCAAAGTTGCCAGGGACTGTTGACCTTTGCCATTGGCAGAGCCACTGCAGACACAACTGTTATGAAGGGCAAGTGGAAGGAGGGCAGAGGTGTTCAAATTAAATCAAAGCCTTACTGTCTGGTTTTTCGTTTGTTTGGTTTTGGGGACTTTTTTTTTGAGATGGGGTCTATGTTGCCCAGGGTGGAGTGCAGTGGCGTAATCATAGCTCACTGCAACCTCAAACTCCTGGGCTCAAGCCATCCTCCACCTCAGCCTCCCAAGTAGCTGGGGTTACAGGTACGTGCCACCATGACTGGCTGATTTTTAAACTTTTTGTAGAGAAAGGGGTCTCACTATGTTGCCCAGGCTGGTCTCCAACTCCTGACCTCAAGCGATCCTCCCACCTCAGCCTCCCAAAGTGCTGGGATTTTGAGGAGTTTATTGTCTTATAGCATAAAGAGAAATATACACAAGATGACATGAAGATAATTTATAAATGAGTCTCTAAAAGTGAAAAAGGCATAGTTACCTTAACAGGCCATTGGGCAAATGGGTGTTCTGCTTTTATTTTTCCTGATCCTTTCTAAGTTTCCCAATTATGATTCTAAAGTACCAGCCATGGACTCAGGTGTCATTTTCCCTAATGTGTTTATTTGCCTATCATCTGATTTTTCTTAGGCCCTAGGATTAGAATCCAGGGCTGAAACTCAAGGCTGCCTATCATCAGCAAGCAATGAACTGGGCTTGCCTAGTAGATGGCCTCCCCCAGAGCCTTGGTCCTCCTGCCCCTCCCCGTATTACCATGGAAATTGGTGACCCAACAGGGGGTATGGGATGAGATGTTAATGCCAAGCTCCATGCTGCTTCCCTTTGTGGCCATTTGCAGCACGGTGCTAATGAAGATGCTGTGGATGCAGAAAACCGTAGTCCATTGCACTGGGCAGGTGTGTGCCAGGGGACTGGTGGGAGCAGGGCTGTAGGGACTATGGCGTGGGAAAGGGAAGGGGAGGGGAGGGAAGGGTAACCAGGGCCAACTGGTGAAATGGCTGGAGGGGATGTTGGGTCATGGTCTGAGTAAGTGTCCTTCAAGCTTCCACTTAATCCAACAATCCTTCAACCCTCCCCAGCCTCCTCTGGCTGTGCCTCAAGCGTGCTCCTGCTGTGTGACCACGAAGCCTTCCTGGACGTGTTGGATAATGTGAGTGGCAGCTGGACAGCTGTGCAATGCCCTGTACAGGGAGGCTGCTGCTCCCTCGAGCTTTATTGCCAAATTCTATGACCTGGGGTTGTGTGGCACCACCCTCCTCTCTCTTCACCTCCCGCTTCTCCTCCTCTTCCTCACAGAGAGGTTAAGCCTTATCTTCTGGAGAGCTTCTAACCCTCCAGAAGGGAGTATTTGGCCCCAGGATCTGGGCTTTTTTTTCTGGAGAGGTGTGGGGAGAGAGGAGCTGGTAGGACTGTGTCAAGCCCCTGGCTCTCCCTGGCTCCTCACGAAGCGCTTCCTACGATCTGTGCAGGATGGACGCACACCCCTGATGATCGCATCGCTGGGCGGTCACGCGGCTATCTGCTCACAGTTGCTGCAGAGGGGTGCCCGAGTCAATGTTACAGACAAGGATGACAAGTGAGCCCTCCGTGTCTTCCCACCCCAGTTTTTAGACCCTGACCAAATTGGAAAGGAGCCAATGGGCAAAGTGTGTGTGTGTGTGTGTGTGTGTGTGTGTGTGTGTGTTGGGGAAGAAGGCAGGCTAGTCTCTGTGTTCTTGGAGACCTCCTTCCCACCCAGTGGTGGTTCAGAAGAACTCTGCCTGCTGCCACCATCATCTGCCAGCATAGATGACGTCAAAAGTAGAATTGATACCTCTGGACCCAGTGGCTCAATTGACTGGTTTTCAAACTATCTTCTAAGCGAGGGGGTCCTTTTTTCCAATAAAATATTCATGTAGAACCTCGATGTATAAAACAGGTAAAAATGGAACATTTCCAATTGGCCCCCCGCTTTCTGATGCTGCAGCTCCAAGGAATGGCATTTGAAAAGTCTGGTCTGCTCTGTTGTGGGTCTGTTGTTCTCTGACCCCACTGAGTGAGAGCTCACCCTGTGAGTGGAATTTCTCGAACCAGGACTCCTGGGTTCTGTGGGGAAAGCCTATGTCAGATTTGTCTCAACCCACAGGTCGGCTTTGATCCTGGCCTGTGAGAAAGGCAGTGCTGAGGTGGCGGAACTGCTCCTGGGCCACGGAGCAGATGCAGGGGCAGTGGACAGAACCGGGCACGACGCTCTCCATTATGCTCTGCACACGCAGGACAAGGCGCTGTGGAGGCTGCTACGGCAGGCCTTGAACCGGCGGCGGAGGGGTGGTAAGGGCCTTTTCGTAATTTCAGATTCTCCTCGATAGCCACAGAGGCAAGGAAGCTTCTTAGAATCCCATTTGTTCCCATGGAACTAATTCATCTGACAAATAATTTTCACCCTAGTTGAGAGTTTACTTATTTTTTGCTGCTACTAGGAGATGAGCCAAAATTGCCAAAAGCATGGTCACAAAATTCCTTAATGCAGCCTTGTCTCTCACTGAGGACAACTCTGGCCAGTGCCATTGCTAGCGTTTATGCGTTGTCATTGCACATCTATTTGTGTGATTTGTGGGCTGATCTCTCTTCCCTACCACACCGGAAACCCCTCAGATGACAGGCCACGTCTGTTTTGCTCACCACTGAGGTCCTGGGGCTTATAACAGTGCCTGGCACAATGACCAATAAATAAATGAGAGAACAAAATGAATGAGCCCGCCCTCCTCTGGCACAGAAAACTAAAGTTGCTGGGTAGTTAGGGACCCATTGAACAAGGGTGGCTCCTGACACGAGGAAGACATGTGGTGAGGGTTGTCACACTGAAGGGCCACTCCTCTCAGACAAAGTCTAAGGATAGATAGAGTGTGGGCTAGAAGCACATCAGACCTGTCTTCTCTCTCATTTCCCCCATATCTTTTCTTATAGGTCAAAGGCTAGTCCAATACTCAGATCTTGCATCTCAGGTAAGATCTGAAGTACCTCCCCCTTTTGCTTCTGACTCACCCCAGGCTATCCCAGTGAGACCAGTCCCCTGTGGTCTTTGGGACATCAGGAGGCTCTGAGAAGAAAGGCCCTCCTGGGGCTAGGTTAGCTGCATGGCCTTACTTCATCGTTCTGTTTTCGACATAGGCCTCTCCATCTGAGCCCCAGGCGGGTTCTCCACCTAAAAGCCCATGGAGAGCAGAGCCCGAGGAGGAGCAGGAGGAAGAGGAGGATGAAGATCTGTGCTCGGAGGAGTGGAAGTGGAAGTATGAAGAGGAACAGAGGAAAGTTTCTCAGTTGGAGCAGGAGCTGGTGCGCAAAACAGAGGAGTGTAAGACTCAAGCTGCAGCCTACCTGGGCCTAGAGAACCAAGTTCGAGAGCAGGTGCAGGAGCTAGGGCTCCTCCTATCCCAAGAGCCTACAGCTCCACGAAGGCGCGGCTCTAATCTCAGGCCTGGAGGGGATGGCATGGAGCAGGGTTGTCCCCTGGACCTGCTGGTGGAGCATATACGAGAGCTGAAGAAGCAGCAGCAGGTAGCAGCCACAGTCAACCCAACATTAGCTCCCAGTAAAGCTGAGGATTCAGCCCCAGGAGAGGTTCAATATGAAGTCCATGCAAGGTTCCAACCACAAGAACAGGGGCCACCCCAGAGCCCAAGGTCTGAGACCATTGGGAAAAACACAGAACAGCAACTGACCACCAATGGGGGACAGACCCTTGGCCCTGATCATACTAACCTGTTGTCTGCTGGCCAGAAGGAGAGGCCCCAGGCCCCAGGGGTTGAACCAGGAGGCACAGTGGTTGAACCAGTGGGCACAGCAGCCATGAACCAGCTTCTGCTACAACTAAGGGAGGAGCTGGCTGCAGTGTGGCGAGAAAAGGATGCTGCCCGGGGGGCTTTGTCAAGACCAATCCTAGAGGGAGCCCTGGGGACGCCCCGGGCTGAGGCTGCAGCCGCTGCCTGGGAGAAGATGGAGGCCCGGTTGGAGCGGGTGCTGGTGAGGCTGGATCAGGCAAAGACAGGACTACAGGTGAAATCTGCCCAGGAGTCCAGAGAGGGAGCCCCAAAGGCAGCCTCAGGGAGCATCAGAGAGAATGAAGAGAAGGAGAAGAGGTCTCCTGGGGCTCGAGGAGAACCTCTAGGGGCCCCTGGAGGAGAGCAGGCCCCAGGAGGAGGCCTGGCAAAGGGACAGCTGGAGAAGGAAGTGTCAGCACTGAGGCTGAGCAACAGCAACTTGCTGGAGGAGTTGGGGGAGCTGGGACGGGAGCGGCAGAGGTTGCAGAGGGAGCTGCAGTCCCTGAGCCAGCGGCTACAACGCGAGTTTGTGCCCAAGCCAGAGGCGCAGGTCCAGCTACAGCAGTTGCGGCAGAGTGTGGGGCTACTGACAGATGAACTGGCCATGGAGAAGGAGGCCGCAGAGAAGCTTCGGAAGCGCCTGGCCTCCCAGAGCAGTGGCCTTCGAGGGCTGTGGGACTGCCTGCCCCCAGATCTAGTGGGCAAGGGGAGCGCACGGAGCACAGTGGCTGAGCCCCTGGAAGAGCTGCAGGCCTGCATCAGCACGCTGGTGGACCGGCACCGGGAGGCCGAGCGGCTGCTGGCTCGGCTGGAGGAGGAAAACCAGCAGCTGCGGGGGTCCCCGGCCCCGGGTGGGGAGCCGGGCGTCTCCTCAAGGGTCCTGGCATCCCCCCAAGTGGCTGCTCTGGAGCAAGACCTAGGGAAGCTGGAGGAGGAGCTGCGGGTGGTTCAGGCCACCATGAGCGGGAAGAGCCAGGAGATCGGGAAGCTGAAGCAGCTGCTCTACCAAGCCACGGAGGAAGTGGCAGAGCTGAGGGCCCGGGAGGCTGCCAGCCTGCGGCAACATGAGAAAACTCGGGGTTCGCTGGTGGCCCAGGCCCAGGCTTGGGGTCAGGAGCTAAAGGCCCTGCTGGAGAAATATAACACAGCCTGCCAGGAAATGGGTCGCCTGCGGGAGGCCATGGCTGAGGAGCGCCGCAGGAACGGGGAGCTGGCTGCTCAGGCCGCCGAGCAGGAGCAACAGGCCAGAGAGATGCGCGGGCGATCTGAGCAGTTTGAGAAAACGGCGGAGCTGCTGAAGGAGAAGACGGAGCATCTCATCGGGGCTTGCCGCGACAAGGAGGCCAAGGTGAGCAGCTGGGAGCGCCGTGGGGAGCACTGGGGACAGTTTCTATGTGTTCGGGGCTTTGCTCACCTGAATCCAGCAACCTTCGGTTGGTCCGATTAATACCCTCAAAGGGAGCACCAGTCATTCGCGGGGCCCACACTGCGTTCCCCTGGGTCTGAGAGGAAGTGGGGTTAAGACCGGAAGTGAGGTAAGGAATTAATAGAAGGGGGAGAGGGGAGCTTAGGTACTCTCATCTATGAAATGAGGATAATATCAGAGTTTTTGTGAAGATTACACTAAAAAGATACTACGTTTATTTAAAATACTCAGAACAATTTTTGTCACACGGGGAGTACTCAGTGAGAGGTAGCTGTTGTTACTCCTACCGCCACCATTCCTATTACTGCTGGTTACCATTTAGGACATCTGTGCCCCTGCCTCGCAAGACATAAAAACCCATCTCCATTTCCTTCAGTGGTCAGCAGCCAGAAGTGGGTTAGGATCCAGTACTAAGTTAAAAGGGTGGACCATGGAGTCAGAGATCTTGGTTCAAATCATGATTTCATCACTTAATAGCTGTATGATTTTGACAAATTACTTAATTCAGGTTCCTTATCTACAAACTGTGGATAATAATACTTCCCTCAGAGAAGTATTGTTCTTCTCAGAAGAAAAGCTGTTTTGAGTATTAAGTGAGACAATATCTGTAAAAGCACTTGGCATATATTAAATACTCAGTAAAAGGAAGTTGCCCTTGACCCTGGGTGGTATTTGGGTGAGAAATGACGTGGGCCTCATTGGTTCCCCGTCTTTCCTTTCGGCCTCAGATCAAGGAGCTATTGAAGAAGCTGGAGCAGCTTTCAGAGGAGGTTCTAGCAGTTCGGGGAGAAAATGCTCGCCTTGTCCTGCAGCTGCAGGTATGTTTTGGCCCTCAGAGAAATGGACACCGCTAGAGAAGAGGGTGGAGTGGAAGCGATGTACATGTCAGAGACATTCTGGCAAGGCTGGGCCAGGGAAGGGTCAAGGGAGCCTACCTGGTAAAGGGGATCACTTCAATTTATTGCTGCTCGTGCTTGGGTGCGTGCGGGGAGGGTGGGCACATGACACCCATTGATGCTCACTCCCAGGATTACCAGAAGAACCATGAAGAGATCATCTCCACCTATAGGAATCATCTGCTGAATGCTGCTCGGGTGAGCATGGTGGAGCATACCGGCGGGTGGTAGAGACATAGAGCTGGGTAGGGGGCATTGCATTTGGGGTCCCTTCTCTTACTTGTACATACTTACCATTTCTCAGAGAGCTGGAACCAGTGCTAGATCTCTGGATCTCATTGGGTAGATCAAGAGAGGTTGTGGATGAATGTGAGAGGGAAGAGGTGTTTACCCCCCTTTTCAAGGCCCGTTCTTGTCCCCAACCAAGGAAGAAGAGGTGGGTGGCTTGCTCCATTGTTAGAAATAATAACTACAAAGAATGGAACACCTATTGTGTAGCAGGTGGTTTGCTTTATATGCTCACAGCAATCCTGAAAAGTAGACATAATTATCTTCCTTGGGAAAATAGGGAAACAGCCATGGAGAAGTTAAATGCTATAAGTGAGGGTACATAGTAAAGAACATTCCATTACACCACAGAACCTCCTCCTCCACCTCTCTCTCCCCCCATTTTTTGTTCTTCATCTCCTTTTATTTCTTTCCTGCCACCTACAGGGCTACATGGAACAGGATGTGTATGATATCCTATTGCGAATCCTCAGCATACAAGAGGAATGAGGCAGCCTCGTTGTGTGCCCTCAGGTATAAGGGGTTTCTCTGTTGTGAGTTGTGGGTTGAGGGTGGTGAGGGAAGAAGCTTAGGAGAAAGGACTTGGGAAAGGAAGCTTATGGAAGGAAATTAGTCCCTGTGGAGGCTGACGCTGGGGAATCCTGTGGGGCATAGAGCATTCAAGGTGAGGTCCACTGAGAAGACACAATATGGAGAGTCACTAGGTGGAGTCAGGAAACAGTGAGCAGGTGGATTGAGAGGGTAACTTATGAGATGGAGACTGAAAAGAAGGGTTGGGTGACTCCGCTAAGGTCTGGGGTAGGGAGATGCCAGTGAAAGATGAGTGATGGTGGAGTAGTGGTGCAAGATTGTTCCCTAAAATGGGTCCCTACAAATTCTAGGATCTCTTCTTCACTGTCATATCATTCATTTAAAAAGCAGTGATCCCCCCACCCCCCGCAGGGATGGTCCTCTTTTCCTGTCCGGAGAGATGAGGGTCCCCTTTAGCATGTTGACATGGGTGAGAAGAGACTGAGGATATAGAAGTGTGTACATTTCATCCTTTAATTTCTTCTTTCAGGGAATAAGAGCGTCCCTGGTTGACAGAGGCTCCATCAGGCTGTGGTGGGTTGGGTGGGAGTGGGTGCCTGGCCATTAAGGGGTGGTGTGGGCAGGGCTGCATTTGACATTATGGACCTGGATCTGAAAAGCTGGACCCCGGAATCAGAATGGATGAGACCAGAGGAAGTGTGGATGGAAACACGCCCTGTGGAAAATAAAGCAGAAGGCCAGATGGTGCTGGGTGTTGTTGTTTTTTCTGTCTAAAGAGGAGTGGGGGAAAGAATCTTTTTCATTCCTTTTTTCTTTAAAAAAATTTTTTTAGAAAGTGGACTTTATCTTTTAGAGCAGTTTTAGGTTCACAGTAAAATTGAGTAGAAGGTATGGAGATCTTCCATATATCCTCTGCCCCCACATATGCATAGTCTCCCGCACTATCAACGTCCCTTACCAGAATGGCACATTGGTTATGATACACGAACCTACACTGACACATTGTGATCACCCAGAGTCCATACTTTACATTAGAGTTCACTCTTGGTATTGTACGTTTTATGGGTTTGTACACATTTATGATGATGTGTATCCACTGTTTTATTAACAGAGTATTTTCAACGCCCTAAGAATCCTCTGTGCTCTGCCTGTTTATCCCTTCCTGCCCCCAACCCCTGGCCAACACTGATCTTTCTACTGTATCCATAGTTTGCCTTTCCCAGAATGTCACATAGTTAAAATCATACAGTATGTAGCCTTTTCAGGCTGGTTCTTGTAATTTAGTAATATACATTTGTGTTTCCTTCATGTCTTTTCATGGCTTGGTAACTCATTTCTTTTTAGCACTGAATAATATTCTGTTGTCTGAATGTATGGCAGTTCATTTATTTATCCATCTGCTTACTGAAGGATGTCTTGGTTGCTTCCAAGTTTTGGCAATTATTTCCTTCCTTTTTGATCACAAATGGCCCTATAAGTCAGCAGCTTTCAGAAAAACTTGGATTATGAGCTATAGTAAGAAATACATTTTACATCCTGTGTGTACATACCTGAAATAATACTTACCCTTACTATAATATTTCTCTTCTATTCTCTGCTATTATACTCCACCAAAAAATATTGGTCATAATCCATCCACTAATGGATCAAGACTCACTATTTGAAAAACAGCCCTCTGTGAAAATGGGATTTGACATTCTTTTCTCTTTCTCAAATCTGTTTCTTATTGACACAACTCTAATCTTTTTTCTCTACCTTAGGACACCTGAATCCATGATCTTTTATTAAGGAGAAGGGGAGATTGAAGGACCTGGGTTTTCTTCAAGATGTACAATCTAAAATACTCTATCGTGTTAAACAATGTGTCTAGATTTGACACACATGATCTCATGTGGTCACTGTTCTTTGTACCAGGTACAAAGAGGGAGGAAAAGTCTGATTCCTGGGAAAAGAATGAAGGGATACCCAGAGTTTGCTTCTTCCCTCTGGTCCTGTTCTCAGACTGAAAAAAAAATCTGTCTCTCTTGGCCACTTCCCCTGGGTCTTCTCCCCTTCCTGCCCCTCCACCACCCAGACTGCTAGGTGAGAATGAGTGAGTTCCTCCAAAATCTGGAATTGCGGTTCGGTGGCCCACGCTGATCCCTTCCCATTCTTTCTTTCAGCCCGCCCTCTGCTGGGTCGTGCTTGGTCAGGCAGCAGCAGTTTGGCAGTGAAGAGGCAGGGTGAGAGAACAGAGGAGGGGCTGCCATAGAGGACAGGGGCTACACAAGTGCTGCAGAGGCCGGCTCCGGAGTTTGGCCAACGGGGGAAAAAAACAGCTGAAATATGTAGATCAGATCTTAGAGAAGGTGCGGGGCTGCTTTGGGGTTTGTGTGGATGAGCAGAGGACTGCTTTAAGGCTGGGGGATTGGAGAGAGGAGGGATTGATAGAGAAGGGGAGAAGAGGAGCAGCTTTCAAAGGAAGAACATCAAAAGGGTCCGAGTCATTTCTATGAAGGGGAACGGAACCTCTCTTTGCCTACTTGCTTTCAATTACCAAAAAATATAAAAGGACTGTTGCATTTCTCATTATATAGGGGGTGTGGGGTGGGAAGAATAAACTGCAGAGAGAAGGGTCCAGAGAGGGGCAGATCATTTGGCTAAGCTCAAGTATGAGTCAGGAAACAGCTTTGGTAATGGAAGCCAGGCCCTTGGCTCCCTCCAGGGCTCCTGGAAGCTGATCCCAGGATGGGCTGAGCTGTGGGAGTGGTGAATGTTGTTCATGTTAACACAGGAGTGGAACCTTCCCCAGGCCCTGGTTTTCTCAATCTTTCTCCATATAACCCCACAAACTGTTACCCCAACAACCCAAGCCCTGCAATTTTCTTTGATTTCATAAATAAATCTTTTTCCCCAAAGTAACTCTAATCCTGATGTTCCCTTTATTCTTCCTGGGCTGTCTGTTTAACAGGACTTCGGCAGGGACTTATCATTTCTGCTTTATCTCCTCATTCCTCAGACTTCAGATGTAGGAGTGTGTGGATAAGAGTAAGTGAAACCTTTGACTATCACACAGCATTTCAGGTGGATAAAAAAAAAGAAAAAGAGTAAGCGAAACTTGGTGGGCCATGGTCAGGTTCAGACTGTCTTTGAATGCCTTCGATCTGAAACTTTGTCTCTGATTTGCAGTTTCCTTCCTTTGCCTGGTAACATTAACATATTAAACATATATTTAAGGAGTCTACTATGTGCCAGGCACTGGGGATATATTAACAGTTTGAACAGCACAGAAAAAGTTTCTTCATGAAGCTTGCACTCAGGATGAGATTCAGGTGCCCTGGTTCCCAGTTTTCTGTTATCCTGCAGGGATGTTAGAACATATAACCTTAATATAACTTTTAAAGGAGATTCCTCCTTCATGAAATCACTAGGAATCAAGGAGAGGTTGACTTTCTTTTACATTTTTACAACTTTACTGACATATGATAAACTGCATGTATTTAATGTATACAATTTGATAAGTATTGTCATAAGTACACACCCATAAAATCATCACACAATCAAGAAAATGAGCATATAGTATCACTTCCAAAAGTTCTCCCCTCCATCCCTTTTTTTTTTTTTTTTTGAGACAGAGTCTTGCTTTGCTGCCCAGGCTAGGGTGAGTGCCATGGCGTCAGCCTAGCTCACAGCAACCTCAAACTCCTGGGCTCAAGCAATCCTACTGCCTCAGCCTCCTGAGTAGCTGGGACTACAGGCATGTGCCACCATGCCCGGGTAATTTTTTTCTCTCTATATATATTTTTAGTTGTCCAGATCATTTCTTTCTATTTTTTAGTAGAGACGGGGGTCTGGCTCTTGCTCAGGCTGGTCTGGAACTCCTGACCTTGACGGATCCACCCGCCTCGGCCTCTCAGAGTGCTAGGATTACAGGCGTGAGCCACTGCACCCGGCCTCCATCCCTTTTTATAATCCTCCCTACCTTCTTCCCCTGCAACTACTGAAAATTCTTAAAAATACAAACTGTAGTGATTTTTGAGCTAGGGGACTGAGCAGACCGAAAAAAAAAAAAAAATGAGCATACAGCCTGATGAAGACTCAAGTGCTGGAGGGGAGCAGTTGGGATTTAGAATTAAATACTTGAGCCTAAATTGAGTTTGAGGGGCCCACCAATTTGGGCAGCAAAGCAACAAGGAAAGAACCTTGTCGGGAGAGGTGGCCATCTTCCCTAGGGACAAAACCACAAAGTATCTGGGCGTGGTCCTATTCAACAGTTATCTGAGAATATTGGTAGCCTGGCACCTTCAGTCTTATGACTTGGGTGGGCTCTCATGGGCAGGATTATACTGAAGGTTTAAACTAAATGAGGGGATTAGTCCCATTATTAAAGCACTATTTTGTATGTTGATTATGGGCTTAACATGTCTCTGTTGCCAGACTGTTTACTCCTGCAAGGCTTTTATGTCCTCAGCACCTAACGATCCCTGATCAGCACTTATTTATTGAACGAATGCATTATCACCTAGGTCCCAGCCAACAATAAAAAGCTATGAGTCTTTCTAGTTCCTAGTATGGGTACACTGCCCTAAAGTTGGCTTTTTCATGATTAGCCTGGGGCCTGCCTGTGAGTAATTAGCTTGGTTGAGATAGGGCCTCTGCAGGGTCCAAGGCTTTGGAGGAAGGAGAGTAGGTAGGTAGCTCAGAGACGCTCAAAAAGATCCCTTCGTAGTAAGAAAATCTGTTCACCTTCAGGTACACCAAAGGTACGTAGTTTCTGTATTTGGGGTAGAGGGCGTTGGACCACATGCAGAATTAAGGCTAGGTACACTTTGGATTCAGCAGTCCAGGCTTTCTCCCAGGGCGAGGTCTCACTTCAAGGAAGAACCTCTTTTATGCAGTCACATCCCTGGTCTACACTTCTCTTAATTTTTAAAATTTTTTGCCTCATACTCTCGCTGTCTGGCACACTGTCTTCTTAGCAGCATGCCTCCACTCCAAGCCCGTACATTAGCGCGAGGGGTCACAGCGGCAGTGAGAATGATAATCTCCAAAAACTCCTCTCTCCTGATCCACTCACTCGAGGAGTTAATCTCTCCAGCGCTGGCTCGGAGTCCCTCCCTCTCCCGCCTGGGGCTCCGCCCCCCTCCCCTCACCGCGGTCCTGGAGGGCTTAACCTGCAGGGGGCGGCCCCAGCCGAAGTGCTCCGCCGGGCGGAGCTGCGGCTGCAGCGTCTGGCCACCGGACCGAACCCCAGGCGTGCAGACTGCCCGAGCCGCGCCGGCCCCCTACCCCGCCTCCCCTGCCCGCCCTCTGGGCCTCCCGAGCCCTCTCCCCACTCCCCGCAACTGTCCTGGTAAGTCCCGCTCCCCGCACCGAACTTTTTTGCTTGAGAGTTTGAGTCCTGCGGCCGGACCGCGAGCTATATTGTAGTTGGTATGTGGGGGAGGGAGGGGTGAAGGATCGAGAATAGCCATCTGGAACTGAACTGTTCACGACTCCATGGCTTCCCCAAAATGGATCAGAGCTCACCCATTTCCCGAGTTGGTAGAACCCTAGTTTTAGTTGGCTAAACTTGTAGAGATGGAGATGAGGGTATTCGCTCCAGCTTCCCTGCCCCCTCCCCCATTTCTGAGATCTAGCAGTTCCCGGTACTTTCCCTCCATCTTTCAAGTGTCTTGGGATCCCTAAAAGCTCATCCCCTCCTAACTCTGGCGTGGCAAGGCCCCCCTTCCCCAGGCACTTGGGGCCCGTCTCCTCCCCGTTAGCCTCGGGGAGCCCGCGATCTCTGGGGCCATCCACTCCCTGGTCTTGCCAACCGGCCAAAGACGTGTAGCGGCTGGGTCCGGCTGTGGAGGGAGGGGCTCAGGCTGGGGCTTGTCCGGAGCCAGGCGGGCGGGGCCGAGAAGGGGCGGTATAAGGGGCCGGACGGGGCGGAGCAGGCGGCATTTGCGGCCGGCGCCAGGGTGGAGAGTTGTGCGCCGGTCCCTGGGCCTGAGCTCGGGCTCCGGCTCGGGCGCCTGCGATGTCTCAAGATGGCGGAGCTGGGCGAATTAAAGGTACCGGCCCCCTCCCCCATCCCCATCTGGACTGAGCCCGGCGGTACGCCGAGTCCGGGAAGCGACCTAGACTGGGTGCCGAGGGATCGGTGGGCGCAGAGGACGTGGCAGGGACTGGCTGCTGAAGATGGGAGAGAAGCGCCTGTGGGCGAGGAAGGGGCTGCGGCGGGGCTCCGGGGGCGGGGCTGCGGGGCAGATGTAGGGGTGGGGCCGAGGGGAATTGCAGCTGTTGGGGGCCGAGGCGCAAGGGGCGGGGACGAGGGGTAGGAGTCGGATTTAGTGGTAGGGGCAGTTGTAAGGGTAGGGCCGGGGGCGTCAAGGCTGCTGTAGAGGCATGGGGGACGAGTCGATCAAGGCCAAGAGATGCGACAGTTGGGGGCAGATGTAGGGATGGGACTGGGGCGCAGATGTAGATGAGGTTGCTGAGAGGATAGAGGCTTTGGGGCTGCTCTTGGGACCCGAGCCTTGGGAAGTACCAGTAGGGGCTGAGATATAGGGGGCGGGGCTGTGCGGGCGGATACCTCGAGGGGTGGGGCCGCAGCATCCTGGAGGCAGAGAGGAAGGTCTTGCCTTAGTGAATTACAGTCTTTGGGAGGAGGCAGGAGTGTGAAACTATGGGACAGGAAGGAGGGAAGATACAGGCAAAGCTAATGGAGAAATGAAGACAAGACGGAAAAGATAAGGTGAACTTCTAGGCATGGGGAGATAGGGTTGCTCAAGCTCTGGAGCGGGGTGGTGGTGCTAAAATGGGACTGAGATGTACCTTTGTCTGGGTCAGCTGCCTAGCAGTAATTCACTAGCAGCAAAGCATCTTTCTGATCAGTGCTGGAGGCAAAGAGGCACTGCCCACCTGATAGCCCAGCCCATGTCCTTGGCAGGACAGGCCTGTGAGCAAGGTAGGATTCTCAGTCTTCTCTGTTCTTCTACACAGCACATGGTGATGAGTTTCCGGGTGTCTGAGCTCCAGGTGCTTCTCGGCTTTGCTGGCCGGAACAAGAGTGGACGCAAACACGAACTCCTGGCCAAGGCCCTGCACCTCCTCAAGTCCAGCTGTGCCCCCAGTGTCCAGATGAAGATCAAAGAGCTTTACCGCCGACGCTTTCCCCGGAAGACCCTGGGGCCCTCTGATCTCTCCCTGCTGTCTCTGCCGCCAGGCACCTCTCCCGTAGGCTCCCCTGGTCCGCTAGCTCCCATTCCCCCAGCTCTGTTGGCCCCTGGCACACTGCTGGGCCCCAAGCGTGAGGTGGACATGCACCCCCCTCTGCCCCAGCCTGTGCACCCAGATGTCACCATGAAACCATTGCCTTTCTATGAAGTCTACGGGGAGCTCATCCGGCCCACCACCCTTGGTATGGCTCTTTGCAGTCCCTTAGTCTTCTTGGAATCCAAGCCTCTTCCTCAAGCCTTTCTTAGGCTTAAACCTGTGGGATCAGCAACCTAGGATGGGGGCAACTTCCATGGCTGCCTGTGCATGGGCTTGAGAATAACTGCCCCTTTGTGTCCTCAGCATCCACTTCTAGCCAGCGGTTTGAGGAAGCGCACTTTACCTTTGCCCTCACACCCCAGCAAGTGCAGCAGATTCTTACGTCCAGGTACATCTGTTTCAGTCCTCCTGCCTCTTCCCTGGGTGGTTACCCCTGGACTCTGCTCTCTGGCTTTTTTCTCTTCTGCCCTGTTCTCTTTCTTCTCCATCCTCCTATACCTGCTTGTCTCTCGTTTTTTTGTATGTCTTTTCTCTATCCCCTAGAAATCCAACTTTCCGTCTCTGTCCATTCACCCCTGCCTTCTGGGGGCCACATGCTGACATCTCTCCTCTTCCCTGCATTACAGAGAGGTTCTGCCAGGAGCCAAATGTGATTATACCATCCAGGTGCAGCTAAGGTGAGTTGATCCTCCCTGCCCTGCTGGGTTCCCACTGCCGGTGGGAGTGAAATAGGGGGCTGACAGATACTCCTAGGAGACATCCCTGCTCTGCCACTGCCCACCCCAGCCCTGGGACTCTTGTTGGATGCTGAAGGCTATAGACATCCATGACTGATTTTCTGGGGTTGCCTGCCTCTCTGCCAGATTCAACTCAAGCAACTTCCACCCTTTGATCCTCTCATCTCTCTAGGTTCTGTCTCTGTGAGACCAGCTGTCCCCAGGAGGATTATTTCCCCCCCAACCTCTTTGTCAAGGTCAATGGGAAACTGTGCCCCCTGCCGGTAAATGCTCTTCCCTTCTTCTGGCAGTAATTCCTTCCCATTTCAATTCATAAATCTTAACTACAAACCTGTTATGAAAGAGGCATGCCTAGCACAGTGCCTGGCACATAGTAGGTGTTCAGTTTACTCATTGAATCAATATAATCAGCCCTATATTAAGACAGGGCTGAACAAAGATTCTGTGAGAACTCAGAGGAGGGACATTAGTTCAACCCAAAGATTCGGGAAAGACTTCTTAGAAGTCATGGCCCCAGAGCTGAGAGTTAGAAGAAGTGAGGCGTCCCTATGCCTCCTCCTCAGGGACTCAGTGAGTGGGTTCCTATTTCCTTGGTCAATAAATAAGCTCTCCTTTCTCCTCAGGAGTGAACCCCACACACAGCCCTAGACAGTGCCCCAGTTTTATGAGTCACCGAATGGGCTCCCATCCCCTTGGTCAGTAAGTGAGCCTGCTTTCCCTCCAGGGAATGAGTAACTTGAGACAAGGTATCTCTTGTTGTTAGAGCAGAGCCCCTTCCCAGAGCTACCTCTCCACTGACCAGTCCCTCCCTTCCCCAGGGTTACCTCCCCCCAACCAAGAATGGGGCTGAGCCCAAGAGGCCCAGCCGCCCCATCAACATCACACCCCTGGCTCGACTCTCGGCCACTGTTCCCAACACCATCGTGGTCAATTGGTCATCTGAGTTTGGACGGGTGAGCACAGCTAAAGCATGGTGCCTGGAAAAGCCTATAGGGAGTGAAGGGGAATCATCTAGTGTCCTGGGTTGGGGAAATGTCTTCTTTATGGGTCTCTCTGCCTTTACCCACTGTCTCTGGTCCTCATGGGACAAAAGTGGGTGGTGGTGATGTGAGAAGCAGAGCTAATTGTCTCCCCCCACCTCCAAGTAGAATTACTCCTTGTCTGTGTACCTGGTGAGGCAGTTGACTGCAGGGACCCTTCTACAAAAACTCAGAGCAAAGGGTATCCGGAACCCAGACCACTCCCGGGCACTGAGTGAGTAACATCCTTCCTCCCTGGCCCTGATCTGGATCCAAGTCTTCCTGACCCTCCAGCCTTCATAATCAAACCTATACCCTTCTTGTGACAACTTGTGTCCCCTCTCACATGAGCCCCAACCCTCCCCTATATCCCTCACCAGTCTTCATGGTTGAAGTCAGACCACTCCCAGGCAGCGAGTGACACTCTTGCATTCTCAATTGTATATCTGCTTTGCACCTCACAGACCCTAACTGCAGCCCTGCTAGTATATGGGTTCTCTGGACTAGAAAGAGTCTTTAGGATCATCTAATCTAACCGTCACATGATGCTTCAGCTCCTTCTAGATCATCTCAAATACCGCCAAAGTGTCACCTAGCTATGTTTAAGCATCTTCATGGATGGGGAAATCTCTCCTCCACTCCCAGGCTTCATAATCGAGATCCCAGACCACCTCCATGTAACACGACATTGGCCCCCAAAGACTCTTTACCCACATGCCTGTCAGCCAGAGCCATCTGCTTCTGGCCTCACCAACTCCTGGGCTTCCTCCAGCCTTGCTGACCGCATGGCTCTGCCTCACTCTTGTTTCAGTCAAGGAAAAATTGACTGCTGACCCTGACAGTGAGGTGGCCACTACGAGTCTCCGGGTGTCACTCATGTGCCCGGTGGGTACAGGGGAAAAAGGAAAGGGGGAGGGAGTTGGGTTAAATCTCTGGACTCAAAAGGGTTCCTAGGGATACGAGAATGAGGTTTTCTGGGATGAAACCAGAGTGGAGACTCTGACCAGAGAACTCGCCTGTCCTTAGCTAGGGAAGATGCGCCTGACTGTCCCTTGTCGTGCCCTCACCTGCGCCCACCTGCAGAGCTTCGATGCTGCCCTTTATCTACAGATGAATGAGAAGAAGCCAACGTGGACATGTCCTGTGTGTGACAAGAAGGCTCCCTATGAATCTCTTATCATTGATGGGTAGGACCATTTTGCTTTCCCATACCTAGGACATCCACTAGGACCCCCTTTTCATTTAAATGGCTTATTTCCCCTCACATGAACCCTATCTATCCTCTTTACCAATTCATATAGATATTTATGACATCATTAAGAATTCAGTATATACAGGACATTGTGCTGAGACTTTGCATACATTGTCTCATTGAATCCTATGATTGGTAAGTGATAGTCTCACACAGAAAAAAATGAAGGAAAAAAAATAACGCTATGAGATAGGTACTGTCATTACAGATAAAGAAACCAAGGCCTCGTGAGATTGAGTCTTGTTCAAGTTTATATTGTTAGTAAGTGGTAGAGCCAATGTATTGAACTGTTATAATATGTTGCCTATAACAACTACCTGACCTCCCACTGAACATAGCAATAAGATTCTTTTGAGAGCCTGGGTGTTCTGATCTAGCTAGTCTTATCCCTCCTCTAGAGCCTATATTATGGTTCTTGTTCCTGGTGTCTTTTTTGAGATGGTTTATGGAGTTTTGATCTCTGCTCCTTCTGTCTTTTTCCTTGTCCTACATGTAACAGGTGCTCAGATTGTATTAATTTAAAACCTAGCACTTAAAGTTTGCAGAGCTCTTTTACATACCTTATGTTGTTCAGTTCCAACTCAGAGAGTTCCAGTAGGGTGGATAATGTCCCTGTTTTACAGATGAGGACACTGAGGTGCAGGAAGGTGAGTCACAGAACTCTCTGGTTACTGTTCCAGCCATCTCCCAGCTCCATGAATTCCCATTTCTCCCCCCTCCCCCCAGTTTATTCATGGAGATTCTTAATTCCTGTTCGGATTGTGATGAGATCCAGTTCATGGAAGATGGATCCTGGTGTCCAATGAAACCCAAGAAGGAGGCATCTGAGGTTTGCCCCCCGCCAGGGTATGGGCTGGATGGTGAGTGACCCCCTGTTCCCCAGCTGAGCTCAATCTTGAATGACCTCTTCTCTGAGACACAGTCTTCTTAACCACCTGCAGGCCTCCAGTACAGCCCAGTCCAAGAGGGAAATCCATCAGAGAATAAGAAGAAGGTTGAAGTTATTGACTTGACAATAGAAAGCTCATCAGATGAGGAGGATCTACCTCCGACCAAGAAGCACTGTTCTGTCACGTCATCTGCCATCCCAGCCCTACCTGGAAGCAAAGGGTATGAGAGAATAGGCTAAATCTATAACAAAAGGGACAGGGGAAGAAGTCGGGAATGATTGTGATCCTTGGGCAAACCCTGGGGCAAGGGAAAGGTGGAGCGGACAGCGAAGGAGCCTGGGAAGCAGAGCTAGGTGAGGGTATCTGTAGTTCACTAGCTGCCCCATCTCCTCTCTACTCAGAGTCTTGACGTCTGGTCACCAGTCATCCTCAGTGCTGCGGAGCCCTGCTATGGGCACGCTGGGCGGGGATTTCCTGTCCGGTCTCCCGCTACATGAGTACCCACCTGCCTTCCCACTGGGGGCAGACATCCAAGGTATGACACTGATCACGAAGTGGGCCGTGTGCTGCAGCACCCTCCCCAGAACCGCATCAGAACCCCTGCTCCTTTTCAAAGCCACCTGGTTCTCCTGCAAGGGACCACAATCCAAGGAACTTTTTTGTCTTTTAGCAGTAAAGGGGTCAGATAGGAGGTTGATTTTGATTTTTCTTTTCCTGCCAGGTTTAGATTTATTTTCTTTCCTTCAGACTGAGAGTCAGGTAAGTAGTTCTTTCTCCTCCTGAAGATCTCAGGTCTCTGAAGCTTCCTTTCTAGGCACTGACAGGACCACTCCTTCTCTCATTTTCCCGGGGACCTAGGTCTGCTTTTCTGTGAGGGGTTGGAGGGTGTGGGCAGCCTATTTCCCTCCTCAGCCCCACTGATACTTCCTCGGATTCCCACCTATGTCTTCCTGGGTCCCCTGTTACTGTTGTGTCTCCAGAGTTTTTCATGTAGTTCTGCCCCTGCCTGCTCACCCCCGCATACGCCCTCGTGCACTTAGAGCATCATGCCTGTCCCAACTGGACATTCCGCACATTTCAGACACTCACAAGACTAAGAACTTAGCAAGCTGGAGGGGCTCCCTCAAGGCAGGGAAAAGGGGTGGGGTGTGGGGAAGTAGGGGAAAGAGAGAAAGGCTCTCCTGCTTCTCAGAGACTACCTTGGGATCGCTGGGGATTGATATTTCTGAGATGAGCGATTGGGAGGTCGGTAAAGGATAAGATCTTAAACTACGCCCTTGATTCCTCCCAGCACTATGGTCCCTCCGTCATCACCTCGCTAGATGAACAGGATGCCCTTGGCCACTTCTTCCAGTACCGGGGAACCCCTTCCCACTTTCTGGGCCCACTGGCCCCCACGTTGGGGAGCTCCCACCGCAGCTCCACTCCAGGACCCCCTCCTGGCCGTGTCAGCAGCATTGTGGCCCCTGGGGGGGCCTTGAGGGAGGGGCATGGAGGACCTCTGCCCTCAGGTCCCTCTTTGACTGGCTGTCGGTCAGACATCATTTCCCTGGACTGAGTTCCTTGGATTATGGAAACTTCACTGCCCCCAACACCGAGCAAGTATGCTGTGGAGTCCTGACCCCTGGCTACTCCGATCCCTTGGGGGGCTTTGGCCAAAGCCAGACCTTCATAGACACCTACTTTTGGCCTCATCTCTGCCTTACAAGGCCAGCACCCAAAGGGTTAATATTTAACCTCTTTTTAAGGACATTGGGGTCTATTTTTGGAAATGTTCTTTAGATGGTGGCACATTCCTTTGGACATGTTGACTTAGGCAGTGGGAGGCAAATGGGATGGGATGTGAATTGGAGGAAGGGTTGAATCCTCAGCCTTGACTATGTCTGGAGCCTTTTGGGAAGGGGCCCTTCTCTTGTTCTTCAGATACCCTCTCTTCCCATCCCCACATCCATGGCTCTGTTTCTTCCCATTTTCTATTCATGTCCATTCCGTTCCCTTTGGCCACACAGACAGATGGAGAAACTGAGACAGGCTGTTTCAGAGACGGACAGAGAACTTTATTTTGGGTTGTGGATTTTTTGTACATAAGAAAAACCAAAATACTCCAAAGATGACTTCCTTTGCCTCCTGCTTCCAGTATGACTGAGGAGGAGATAAGGCCTCAGCCATGATCCCCAGGGGTTTGGGAGCAGGGCCTGGCCTATTGCCTGGGTCTATCTCTATTTATATATTTAAATTCACAATGTTTCTTATGCCAACGGGCCAGGACCTAAGCTTCTAGAGGCCCATGGCCCTGTGGTTAGGCCTGGCTCATTCTGCACCTTTCTGGGGAGATGGGCGGACCCTTGTGCCCTCCTTCTCAATCTCCTTTTTCAGGCTTCTCCAGGGCCTAGGATCTATGTTGTAATTTTACTCTTTATTCCCAAAGTTGTAGCAAAGTTCTCACCCATAATAAAGATTGTGAATGTTCTGTGTCATGGAGGTGGACTAGGGAAGGGATTATGTACTTCATTTCCCAGACCCCTGGTTTGGGGAAAGAGGGTCCATGTTCTGTTCTTCTTTTGCTGGTCTGGGGTCCATGTAAGCTCCACTTTCACATGATGGAGGTGTTACCCTGAGGATTTCCAAGAGCAGTTGTTATTTTTTCCTTCCTCTCTCCCATGCCCATAAAAACACTAGACCATTCCAGCCCAATGCTGTGGAGCTCTCAAGTCATTCCTCACCTTTACCTGCCCAGATGTTGCAGCCACAGCCTGAGGGCAAACTTGGTTCCAGTGCTGACCCTCTCTTTGTCCTCTGCTGTGGATGGGGTCGTCTGCAGCAGTGTGGACACGGGCAGGACTAAAGGTCGTCGGGCTCTTCCATCCTCCTCTAGTTCCACTGCACTGCATGATGACAACTCTGGTCTGGGCTGTGCCTTGTAGTTTACTAAGAACTTCCGTATGTTAGGTCATCTAATCTTCCCAACTACCACAGGATGTGGGTGGATGGGTGTTAACCTCAATTTACAGAAAGGAAATAGGTTCATGGAAGGTTAAATGACTTTTCCCTATGGGAGAGCTGAGACTCAAACCTAGATTTTCAATGCTAGCCAGTTAGAGCAGGAACCCTTGGAGTTTGATGGTCGGTGTCCTGGATCTCATGTGTACTTATTTATCAGCTGACCAACTCCCTAAATCTCCCCCACAACACAAAATTTCATCCTGAGGAGGGGATAGAAACCGAACTTCTCAATGTGTATATCTTGGTGTGCTGGAGGCTCAGGGAGAAGCTTTTACTTACAGGACAGAGGGTGGTAGGTCCTGGGGGGGAAGTGTGGGTATCTCTGTCCCATCCTCTGTGGCAGCTACTGCAGCTGCTATGTCTGGTCTCAGCCACGTAAAGGCGCTCACCTCACTTGGGTTTGGTTGGATCTTGGCCTGGGGTCAGACATATTGATTCTCAGTCATGGCATTTCCCTAGGAGACCTGTTCTTGATCACAGCCTACCCGCAGGTGGAATGGAGTGGGGCAGGGGGAAAGGCTACTGGGTGTTCTTGGTTATCTCTGACACCCGCCCCCCTCCTTAATCACAATCAGAACCTGTTGCTTGGGCTCCCCTGGGCCCATTTCCTCCTCCCTTCACTGCCAGCCCTACCTGCAGCTGCTGTTGTGACTCCTGGGAGATCACAAGTAGATACAGAACAATGTGATGGTATTTGGGGAAACCCCAGCTCAGTCTAGGAGGGTAGGCAGACTAAGAGAAGAGAACAGCAAAAGTGAGAACTTCCTGTCTCTTTTTGAGATTTTGTAAACACAGTTTTAGGATAAAACAAAATGCTGGCGAAAAGCTGAGGAAGTGGATGGTAGAGATGGTGCAGCAGGGGCATGGGGGAGGGTTGTGGATTTGGGGACCCCAAACCACCTGCATGCCACTGTTTTCCCCACGGCCAAGGCAGGTGGGGGCCGATCTGTGGACTTTGGAGGGTAGTTGAGGTCTCTTGGTTAAGTAGGGAGGACCTTCTCCCAGGTCGCTGTCTCACCTCCCATAATCCCAGAGGGACCCAAGAGAACTGGCCCGGGGGCAGCTGTAGTCCAGTCTCCTCCCAAAGCTCTCGAAGCCCTCCGTCCAGCAGCTGGGAGTCAGAGAAGGCAGGTCAGAGTGGCCAGTGCCTGACTCCAAGTCCTTTTGTTTGCCCCTTCCTCAGCCCACACCCGAGGTGGTCCCAGACATGAGTCCGTTGGCTCAGGGTGAGGTGCTGGTTGGGTCAGCTGACTGGTTACCTCCTCATGGAGTTCCACATGCCCACCTGAAACAACAGTGGGATCAAAAGGTGAATGGTGGTGGTCTTGACCAGGGACCCTCACTCGCTGTTTACACTCCAGTGGACACAGATGTAGCTGCAGCCCCTTGTGATTGAGAACATGCCACATTACTGGGCCCACCTGTCTATTCTGAGACTGAGATAGCTTTGCTGGGACAAAGGGCAAGTTTCCTTCCGGAACTTGGGGCCTTGTCCCCAGAGCACTCACCTGGGGGTACCCAGAGGTTGGGGGAAATGCTGAGGGTGCGAGTCCTTCGGGTTAACAAAACAGTCTGGTCACTGGACTGCAGAATGACGGCCACGCCCAGGTCCACGCCTCGATCTGCGGGCAGCTGGGTCCCGGGGGCCTTGGGCTGCTGGTCGAAGGCCGCAAAAGGGCAGAAAGCGGGTCGCTGGCGGGAGGGAGTCACCTGGGTAAGGCTTCTGAAGGGGGCAGGAGTGGGTGGGCGGGACCTTCAAATGTTGGGCGACACCGCGCAGTGGGGGAGGAGGCCGCGTCGGGGCGATTGGCCGGGCCCACTGGTCTCTCCCGCCCTTTCCCGCCCTTCGCTTCCCCACGCTGCGCCCCCTTCTCCCGACCTGGAGCGGAAGCCTAGCCGAGGCGCCTGGGAACGGCCTGTCCGAGAGGACGAGCTGTCCTCGCTTCAGGCTGCAGTACGTGGGCCAGGGCCCAGGCCCCGACCCAGCGCCCAGGAGGCCACACACACTCTGTGCGAAGCTCACCGACTCCGGACGCCCGGACAGGAGCAGTAGCACCCGCGTCGCGGCCATAACGCGGCTCTGAGGTCGCTGCGGCCCGCTTGCTGCCCTCTGGTGGCGGGTGGAAGCCGGGTTTCAGAACGTCCCCAGGAAATACAGGCACAACTCTTGTGGATGATCCATGAATGTAATGTTAACGACAAAGAAGAATACCTCTAATTCTTCAGCTCCCGTTTTCTTTCGTTCTTCTCTGTTTAGGACAATGATTCCCAGACCGAATGATTCTGGGCTCACATGTCACCTCCTTCCGGCCCTAGGCCGAACTGTAAGCACCCCTCCACGGCACTTTGCACATCTATTACAGAAGGTATTACCCCAAATTAGTTAATTACATCTGTCTCCAAGCTGGACACCCGAGAAACATTTTTTTTTTTAAATTCCAATATGATTTATTTTACTTCAAATAACACTAAATCTTGGCTTTAAAGGCACATAAATTTCCCCCCAACACATGGTTAACTGATTTCATGTTAGTAAAAATAAGTATCATTTCAATTATAAATAGCATTGGTCGCTGTAGGTAATATAAATCCTCTTCATCAGTAATGTTCCACTTTAAAATGTAGGTTCTAGAATACAATGTCAAGAAAAAATAAAACCATAATTCAAT
>CAUYSK010054815.1:0-64021 GCA_963575035.1 Avahi laniger | reverse complement strand
CCTGCACCCAAATGTTTATAGCAGCAGAATTCACAATTGCAAAGATGTGGAAACATCCCAAATGTCCACCAATACGTGAGTGGATTCATAAAATGTGGTATATGTATACCATGGAGTACTATTCAGCTTTAAGAAACAATGATGATATAGCACCTCTTGTATTCTCCTGGATAAAGCTGGAACACATTCTACTAAGTGAAGTATCCCAAGAATGGAAAAACAAGCACGTGTACTCACCATCGAATTGGTATTAACTGATCAACACTTAAGTGCACATATAAGAATAACATTTATTGGATGTCGGGCAGGAGGGAGGGGGGAAGGGGGAGGAGGGGAAGGGTATATGCATACGCAAAGAGTGCGATGCGCACCATCCGGGGGATGGACACGCTTGAAACTCGGACTTGGGGGGGAGGGGGGGCAAGGGCAACATACATAACCTAAACATCTGTACCCTCATAATATGCTGAAATAAAAAAATAAAATTCAGGAAACCACTTGAAGAAACTAACTTAAAGATTCACTAGGTAACAGACAACTACACTCATAGGAACACTAGCTAAGTGAAATTAATAGCAATGAGTTTAAATGAATAATAAATTTGCATTTTAATAACTTTTAAATTTCCATTTCAGTGGAATCAGATTGAATTGTCAAATAGTGAAACTATTTTAAAATGTGTTAAACCTGTGGTTTAGTTTAAAATTACTCTGATTTTAGGGCTAAAGCTTGTCAAATTAAGATTCCCATTACATTTCTACAAACCTGGGATTGCTCTCAGGGACAGAAAATATGTGAAAAGTTTCCAGAACTCTTAACTACCATCAGAACTGCCACATTAATCATCTTGGTAAAACTTTCCTCTGACAGCCTTATGGCACCATCTAGTGTACTATTCATACATACAAAAACAAAGAATGTTCAACTCCTTTTGTTTGTTTTCTCCATATTTAAAAGAAAAAAAACTTCTAGAGAACCCTTACTACTTGACTTCATTCAAGTTTATGACTTTTCAGGAAACTCTATTTTAACATTTGTTTCTCTTTTTCATAAAAGTAGATGATATAGTATTCACTGTACTAGATTGTTTATTCTGAATCTGTGGTCATAATAAAAAGTGTTTGCAAACCTTTTTCTTCTTGAAGTCTGCTCTGTAGCATGAAAAATAAGAATCTGAGAAATCAGTATTTAACAAATAGGCAAATATTAGAAAGATGCCCCACTATATTTGCATATATATTTGTTGAATCAAGCAGTTGACAATTGATTGTTTCCTACAATTTCCTTAGAGTTGGAAGAGGCCTTGAAAATCAGGCAATCCAGTCTCCGGGACTATTTAGTAATTTCCTCTATATGAACACTGACAGTCAACCAGCCCAAGCTCAAATACTGCGCTTCCAGTGATAGGATCTCTATTATGTCATAAGAGTCCTATTGTATTCTGGGATTGCTCTGATTATTAGAAATTCTTCATCATTGAACTGAAGACCACCTCTCTGTAACATTTGCCTACCAGTCCCGGTTCCATCTTCTAGAACTAGACTGATTCAGATCTCTATGATATTTAATATTTAAAGAGTGATAGTTTGTCTCTTTCTACATCTTCTCTCCAATTTCTCTACTAATCATAGAATATTATTTCTCGACTCAACACCATTCTTTTCTGTCCATGCCCTCTTAGCAAAAGGAAGGTATCCTACTAATTTTATTTCGTAAGAGATGATATAAAAGCGCTTTGAAATTTTGAAAGTAAAGGGAAAATTAAAGCTATAAGCATTTTACTTACTAGCATCTGTGTACAATACCATATTTTTATTTGTTTTTTTGTAATGGATGTGGATTATCTTTGTCTAACCCCCTTACTGTCTGTCACCTTCAACTGTTAATGGACATCATCCTAATTAGGGAGAATCACCCTTCTCACTTCTTCCCCAGGTGGACTTTTTACATTATCTCCTTTTTCCCAGCCTCTGTGTTTAGTCCAGGGAAGCAAATATGACCCAAACCACCCTCTTGCATAAGCAGGAAGAGAGAAGCCCTCTCCTCTTTGGTGATGAAACTGTTCCCTACCACACAAAGAAAATAAGTCCTCAGATAACGTGAAGCCAACAGGAGAGAGAAACAGTTGCAGAGAGAGGCCTGACTGTATTTAAGACCCTGGCTCCAGCCATTCCCAGTCTGCTCACCTAAACTAATTCAAATTGAGTGTCGGGCCTCACACTGGGAGCCCTACCTGATATGGTTCTTGAAGCTGGGATTACTACAGTAATCTCTTAACTAGTGTTCCTCACTCCAGTTCCTTCCTCTTACTTTCAGCAATGTAATCTTTCTAAAACTCCCAAATTAGAATTGTCATTCCTAACTTAAATTTCTCGCTACATTCAGGTAGAAATCAAAGTTCCCTTGTAAAGCCTGTAGGTCTTTTAATGATGTGGTCTTCCTACCTCTCTAGCCTCTTCTGTCACAACTGTACCATGCTGTAACTCACTAGGGACCACCTTCATTGAAGACAATCCTTCCATGGTTAGGGAGGGGGCATCCCAGGATAACCTAAGCACACCACATTCATTGTGCAGTCTAACCTCTCTGCCAATGATAATCTGCACTTGGAGCTGCTCCCCAGCACCAGCACCACCTCCTCAGCCCCAGATCGTCATGCACCAGACTTTCTTAAGGAGAGCACAACCTAAATCCCTGGCACGTGCAGTCCACAGTAGGGTTCGCACTCCTATGAGAATTGAGTGCTAACATTTGCTGTTTGGAGACTTTTTGATAAAAGCCATTCTCACTGGAGTTAAGTGATATCTCATTGTGGTTTTGATTTGTTGCATTTCCCTGATGATTAGAAATGTTTAGCATTTTTTCATATGTTTGTTAGCAATTAGTCTATCTTCTTTTGAAAAGTTTCTGTTCATATCTTTTGCCCACTTTTTAATGAGGTCGTTAGATTTTTTTCTTGCTGATTTGCTTGAGTTCTGTATAGATTCTAGTTATCATCCCTTCATCGGATGTGTAGCATGCGAATATTTTCTCCCATTCTGTAGGTTGTCTATTCACTCTAATGATTGTTTCCTCAGATGTGCAGAAGCTTTTAAATTTGATCAGGTCCCATTTATTTATTTTTGTTGTTGCTGTGATTGCTTTGGGGCTCTTCTTCATAAATTCTTTGCCTAGGCTAATATCTATAAGAGTTTTTCCAAAATTTTCTTCTAGAATTCTTATAATTTCATGCCTTAGGTTTAAGTCTATTATTCATCATGAGTTGACTTTTGTGAGCAGTGAGAGGTGCGGATGTTGTTTCAGTCTTCTATATGTGGCTATCCAATTTTCCCATCACCACTTATTGAATAGGGATTCTTTTCCCCAGTGTATGTTTTTTGCCTGCTTTGTCAAAAATCAGATGGCAATATGTGGATGGTTTTATATCTGCGTTCTCTGTTCTGATCCAATGGTCTATGTCTCCATTCTTGTGCCAGTACCATGCTGTTTTCGTTACTATAGAGTTGTAGTATAGCTTGAAGTCCGATAAATTGATGCCTCCCAATTTGTTCTTTTTGCTTAAGGTTGCTTTGGCTATTCAGAGCCTTCTCTGGTTCCATATCAAGCATGTAATTATTTTTTCTAGGTCTGCAAAAAATTATGTTGGTATTTTAATATAATAGGGTGCCGGGAACGTGGCCAGTGTTCCCTGCAAAACACTGGGTCCCTTTGGTAGAGTTGCAAGGGATAAGAAAATAATAGAGAAAAACGGAAAATGGAAGGAATAAAAGAATACACTGAGACAAAGATATAGTTTTATAAGTTTATAAAGATTATAGGCAAAGCGGGAGCTCAGGGGGCTTAGACCTCTCCGTGGGTCTCAAAAAGCCCCAAATGAGGTCTTACATGGTAACTTATAGGAAATAGTGAATAATTGTCAGGAGTAACAGATTTACATAATAGCAGGTAGTTCCTCTCAGATTAACAGATTTTCAAAAGGCTTTTGCAGAAGGCTTCTACAGATTCTTTAACTAATTCTATTTACATGAGCAAACGGTTACAAAGTCTTTCAAAGGTTAATTTCTAAATTCTAAGGTAAGTTTATCATTTAAACAGAGGGGTTAAACAGAGATATGTGAGCTCCATGTTTATTAAGTTATTGTGAATGGAGACAGGTAGTCTAGAGTGGTTTAAACAAAAGCTTTGCTTTTAGCCATTCGGGAAGCTGTTGTTTCCGGGAAGCTGTTTGTTCCGGAGGGCACTCCATTGTCAGATCTCAGCCTATAGTTTTTAACAGATTCACTTGTGCTTTACAAAGCAAATCCAATCCTTTAGGTCTGAGAAATGCGGTGCCTCGTGGGATACAGCCGTTACTGCCTTTCAGAGATGCCCTTCCGAGTGTAACAGCATTCGAAATGCAAACCAACATGTTCACATATTCTTTCAGGGCAAAGCTCTTCAAAACTCCTAAGACAAATTCTGTCTCCAAACACGTTCAACACTAATTCATGGAGTGACAATAGGGATTGCATTGAATCTATATATCACTATGGGTAGTATAGACATTTGGAGAGGTAGGAACATTCATACACTGCTGGTGGGACTGCAAACTAGTACAACCTCTGTGAAAAGCAGTATTGAGATACCTCAAAGAACTAAAAGTAGAACTACCATTTGATCCAGCAATCCCACTACTGAGTATTTACCCAAAGGATAAAAAAGACACCTGCACTTGTATGCTTACAGCAGTACAATTCACAATTGCAAAGATGTGGAAATAACCCAAGTGCCCATCAATACATGAGTGGATTAAGAAAATGTGGTATATGTATACCATGGAGCCATAAAAAAAGTGGTGAACTAATACCTCTTTGTATTAATCTGAGTGGAACTGGAAACCATTCTTCTACGTGAAGTGTCACAAGAATGGAAAAACAAACACCACATATATTCACCATTAAATTGGAACTAATCAATCAACACCTATGTGCACATATGCAAACTAACATTCATTGGAAATAAAGCAGGTGGGCAGGAGGAGAAGAGGATGGAATAAATCACACCTAATGGGTACCATGCACACTATCTGGGGGATGGGCATGGTACAAAAGCAATTTATGTAACCAAATCGTTTGTGTCTCTGTAATATTCTGAAATAAATTGTAAAAAAAAGAATCAGTATGTTCTTGTCATGGCTCTGCCATTGATTGCTCTGAATCTCATTTCAGCAGCAACAAATGTCAAAGATTAAAGTGAACTTTCGGTTTACATTAAAAAAAAAATGAATTCAATGCCACCCCTGGTTTGACAGGAGGCAGAGCCCACACAGTGATGTCGGCAATGGAGAGTGGAGCAAATACAGATGAAGAGTCACTGGCCTGCCCTCTCACCACCTCCCACCCTGTGACTGGCCCCCAACAGGGGTTGGGGACCTCAATATAACTTTCAGTTCAATCATACCAAACTATTTGCAGTTCCTTAAACATGAAAATTCTCTCACTTCTCTGCCTTTGTTTCATATACTTGGAATATTCTTTCTTTTACCCACCATTAATTCTTTTCTTGGCAAAATCTTTTATAAAACTTGTCATCTTGACCTGGAAATTATCCCTAACTGCTACCATTCTGGATTAAGTGATCTTCTTAAGGTTCCTGTAGTTCTTTGTGCATACGTCTCTCAAAGTTGTCATACTATGACAAATTGTTTATTTGATTTGTCTGTCTGCCCCTTTAGACTATGAACTTCTTAATGGCAGGGATCATTTTTTATTTATTTTTGTTTCCTCAAAACCTAGCATATAGTAGATGCTATATAAAGATTTGTTAAATTATTTCTATAATTATTTATTGCAATCCTACCCAGAATATATAAAAATAATTTACTATATTGTTAGTGAATGACATTGTTTTAAAATGCAATGTGCCATCTCTAAGATATATGGGATGCTTGATATTAATGCAAATATATAATAATCATTCTAGTCCTCTCCAAAGCTGTAAGAGGAAAATAGGAAAGGATAAAGTTTTTAAATAAACACTTGAAAATAAACTTTTCCTCAAAAATATCACTTTTTATTTTAAATCATTGATTTATCCCAATCCATTTTAAGTTATTAATATTACCTTTGCAAGTTATATGATTAAACATTTGGGGTTTTTTAAGTGTTATTTTATTAAAATAATTCTTTATATAGTAAGTTATAAGCTATGATCACAATCTCCACTGAAAGGAAACTTTTGGAAATTAATGATAAATTTTACAGTGTGGCCTTAGAATGAACTGTGCCTTTATCGGACCAGGCCATTAGCAGTCAGAACGTAAGTGGGTGAGCAGCATGGAAGGAAGCAGTGCTCTTACTCATAAATAAAGTAACATGTTAAGTAGGCACTGTGTGTAAAAGAAGCAAGATTATTGGGAAAGAGCATTGAGGAACTTCTAGTATTTTAAAATTTTTAATCAGTTTAAGATCTGGTACTTTAAAAAAACAAATTTAGAAGCTTTTCTTTAGTTCCTTCTGTTATAATATATGACTCAATCATAGACCAAGACTTAAACATCAGTAAAATCTGTATGAATATAAACTTTAAACTTTGAGATACTTGCATATAGATAAGCCTAATTTGACAGTATAACATATTCTTGACCAATTTAATTACATCTTTGCTTTGACTTTATGTTATATTTTCTTTTTAAGGCTTCAAATGCCCTATTAATATTAACGGAAATAAAATGAATAGTAACATCAGGAAATGGATTGGGAAGAATAATACATAAGATGGAAGATCATACATTTTTATTTAAAGTAGAGTTGAAAGACCAAAAACATCAAATGGATGAAATTAGATCAATAATAGACAAAGTTGAACAAAGCCAACATTCACTGAGTACCTACTCTGCACCCAACATTGTGCTATATGGTGGGTGCACTTACTCCATCTCCACTTTATGGATGAGGAAGCTGAAAGAGAATGATCTGATTAATTTAGTTCATCATCACTTCCCAGCACCTGTAAAAGTATGGAATATATAGTTGATGCTCAATAAATGTTTGTTGAATGAATTTTAAAATTTAGAATGAATAACTCAGATGGAACAGCCAAGAATGTTCCTTAAGTTTTTATTTTGAAAAATGTCAAATTCACAGAAAAGTAAAACTATGTGACAAACAACTCTTTTGGACACCATTTACCTAGATATGCGAGATAACGTGTTTCTACGTTTGCTTTATTTATTGTACATTTTTGCTGAAACATTTGAAAAGAAATTGCAGACATGATGATACTTCACCCCTACTACTCTAGCATACATCTCCTAAGAATAAATATACTCTCCTGTATGTAATATCATCCTCATATCTAAAATGTTTTATAGTAATTCAATAATATGTAATTTATAATCCAAATTTAAATTCCCTAGTGGCCCCCAAAATATATTTTATGGTTTTTTTTCAAGATCCAAACAACTTTTGCATACACATCTGGTTTTTTATGTCTTTTTAATCTTTTTTAACTGGAAGTGTTCCCTTGCCTTTGGTTTCATTTTTCACGATATTGACTGTTTTTTAAGGATGGAGACTGGTTATCTTAGAGAATATTCTGTAATTGATTTGTCTGATTCTCTCTTTATGATTTGATTGAAGTAAAATATATTTGGCAATTATACTACAAGAGGTGTAATATATTTCTCATTGAATCACATAAGAAGCACGTAATGTCTGATTGTTCTACTCAGTAAGATGGTAAGTCTGATCATTTGATTGAGGTGGTAATCACCAAATCTCTCCATATAAAGGGACATTTTTCTGTAAAGTCAATGTTTCTTTTTTAACAACCCATTTCTAGAGTACTCCCCTATGGCTAACTCTATGCTAAATGCTTTATAAATATTATCTGACACACGGCTAGTTATCTCCTCAAGACATTTGCGAAATTCTGAAGCTCTGCAGGACTGGAGGTTAGGAAGCTAAGCAGAGAGACTCTGAGAAGCAAAGTGGAGTTTTTGCACAGTCTCATGCCACTGAGGACAAAATGATTAGGGTTGAGGGCCCTGTAGAGTGAAGGGACCCGGTAAACAACCCAAGTTCTCAGATGAAATCTTTGGTGGGCTCCATACAAAGGAGCTCCAGCCTCAAATCAGCTGCATCCCTGATTTAATGAAGGTGAGCAAACTCTACTGCCTAGCAGAGGATAGGGTGAATTCTTTCCAGCAAATGACATCGTCTGGACCCTCCATCATTTTTTATATACAATGTCTGCATCTGATTAAAAAATTATCAGACATGCTAAAAGAAACAACTAAGTGATTGAAAGTCACAAGAAAAAACAGACAATGGAACCAAAGTCACAGGGATTGAGTTAGTGGAGTTTGCAAACAAGGATTTTTAAGTGACTGTGATTAAAAAGTCCAGACAAATGAAGGCAAAGATGAAGGAAATAGATTAATATGGAGACTTTTATCAAAACTAGAGAACTAAATGGAAATTCTACACCTGAAAAATACAGTAACAGAAATTAAAATGGGCCAGTGAGAATGGCCTTTATCAAAAAGTCCCAAAACAACAAATGCTGGCATGAATGTGGAGAGACTGCAACACTCTTACACTACTGGTGAGATTGCAAATTAGTACAACCCCTGTCGAAAGTAATTTGGAGATACCTCAAAGAACTAAAAATAGAAATACCATTTGATTCAGCAATCCCATTACTGGGCATCTACCCAAAGCAAAAAAAGACATTCTATAATAAAGACATCTGCACTTGAATGTTTATAGCAGCACGATTCACAACTGCAAAGATGTGGAAACAACTCAAGTGCCCATCAATACATGAGTGGATTAATAAAACGTGGTATATGTATACCATGGAATACTATTCAACTACAAAAAACAATGGTGAACTGGCACCTCTTATATTATCCTGGGTAGAGATTGGTCCCATATTTTGAAATAAGGTATCACAAGAATAGAAAAACATGCACCACATGTACTCGCCATCAAGTTGGTACTAACTGATCAATACTAAGATGTCCACATGGTAGTAATACCATTGGGTGCCGGTCAGGTGGGAGCGTGGGGGTAAACCCACAACTAATGGAAGCAGAGCACACTGTATGGGGGAAGGACACACTTATAGCCCTGGCTTGGACAAGGCATTATGTGTAATCAAAATGTTTGTACCCCCATAATTAAAAAAATAAGAAAAAGAAAGAAATTTTAACAATACATAGATTTAATAGGTAATTAGAACACTGCAGAAAGAACACGTGTGAACTACTGGGAAAAAAACAATACAAAAATGCTAAAGCTGAAGCACAATGAGAAAAAACATATTTAAAAAGTCATTTAGAGATTATGAGACAGTAAATACAAAGGTTCAACATATTCATGTTGGACTTTCAGAAGGGATGGAGAGAGAAAGGTAGCCCTCAAGTTTCCCTCAGCTCAGTGGGACACAGGAGATCTGGAGAAGTTCCCATGCTCCGTGAGAGGACTATAGAAGTAGCTGTGACACAAGGCAAAGGGACCGCAAAGCAGAAGCCATGGGATTGACAGCCTAAACCAGGAGCAAACAGAGGATGCTGCAGAGTCTTCAGAGCAACAGAAGTAACAGTGAGATTTGAGGTGGGCTAGAGTCAGCCCTGGGAAGATACCATCTCCTGAGTCCTGCTTGTGCTAGAAGGAAACACTGCAAACTATGGTGACGAAGGGTGCAATGAGAGGAGAGGCTACACCCAAAACGCAAAGAGAACTCTCAAGAAAGGCTGTTAGGAATGGAAGGCAGCAGCGTGCAGGCTGGAGGGCTCGCCCCACGCCATGCTGTTACTTCAGCTTCCTGCTCTGCCTGGCTGCCAGGAAAAGGGAAGGGGACGGAGAAAGGGAGTCGCTGCAAACAGGGTTGCCAGACTTAGCAAATAAAATTTAGGAGTTTCAGATAAACAACAAATCATTTTTAGGATGGATATGTCCTAAATGTTGCAATGGAGATACTTACACTAAAATATTATTTGTTGTTTAGCTGAAATTTAAATTTAACCGGGTATCTTGTATCTTTCCTGACAATCCTAACCCTGAAAGACTGAGTAACGTGCTGAGCCTGAATTAACGTGGAAAGGACTGGATTTCGTCAGTCATTTCCACATATCTGTGGGTTCATATCTGCAGATTCAACCAACTATGGATGGAAAATATTTAGGGCTAAAAAACAGGAAAAAATAACAATACAATAATAAAAAAATCATACAAATAAAAACCAATACAATACAACTATTTGCATAGCACTTACATTCGATTAGGTACTGTAGATAATCTAGAGATGATTTACAGTAGAGGTAGGATGTGCATAGGTTATATGAAAATACTATACCACTTTATATAAGACTTGAGCACTGGCAGATTTTGGTAAATATCAAGGGATGAATGTACTTTTAATGGGTAAGATTAAATTTTACAGGGTGTCTCATATGCCTCCCAACTCCACACTGCTCAGAACAGAAAATGAGAACTGACCAAATGGTGACTCAGTCTCTTGTCAGGGCCACTCTACCTAAACACCCTACAGCACACCCCATTTCTCCTCTGCCGTGTGTGTTTGGCACCCAGTGTTTGTTACAGGACTTCCTTCCCCCAGGGCTCCAGGTGGAATGTAGAGCAGAAGGCTGTTCTGCCATGAAAGCTTCCAACATGTCTGGGGGTTTCAACACTGGAGAAAGGTAGACCTTCTAGAACAACTCGTGTAACCCCCTTTACTCCTCTAATTTTCTTCTTTCCAGCAACTGGCAAACATCTCAATCTCTTTTGGGGTGGGAATGCTGTACTGTATACTTCAGTGAAATTCTATCTTTTTCCTCCTTCCTGGTTTTTGGTAGTTCATTTAATTAACACTGTTCTAGATTATTTAAAGTGAATCATTTGGAATTAAGAAGACCCTTTTCTTTTTCAAGTGCCTGGATCTTTGCATTGGAATCCTGACTGTGAAGACTTATGTTTCCTCCATGCTCTTTTTTTGTTTAAGAAAAAGTCTTTTGAAATTCGAAGCTGAGCTCTGCCTTTTTATTCTTAGCTGTATCCACCCTCCCGACAAAATTCTGGATGCCTGCATTCCCAGGTAGAGAGCTGCAGAGAAATAAGAATTGCTGGGAATGAAAAATACAGTGGAAAGGATTACAAAAATTTCAACCTATTCTCCTATTACCCTGCATAATAAAATAATGCTGGAAAAGGAAGAAAGAGTAACAATTGAAGAACAGTAGAAACTGAATGAGATCGAAGAAGGCAATAAAACAAAGCCAGGCTTGCAAGTTAGGTTTCTGATCAAAGCTCAGCTTCACCATAAATAAAACCTAATTTTTTAGTAAACCCATTGTGCATTTTCCAATGTCTCCTAGTCCTTGCCCGGTCTCAGCAGGAAGGATGATGATAAGATAAAACTGGAATTTTACAAACCACACCAATTATACTGTGCTATCATAAACATTAACTTGTCAAGAAAAAAATTTTTAATAATCATTTTCTGAGTCCTGTTTTTCAGCAATGGGTCTTCTGAGCCCCGTGTGGGAAAAAAAATAGCTACTGGTTTCCCAGTTGGCTCATTTTGATTTAGTTTTACTATGACAAAATTATATAGTCTAATCATCACACAGTGAAAGCCTAGCCTTTCTCAACTTATTGCTGTGGCTGTGTTTTTTGTGACCTGATAAGCAGATTGAGCACAATTTTCTGTCTTTATTCTCATTGATTAGTAAAAAAAAAAAAAGGACGATTTTTACCATTGTTTTTCCGTGTGTGGCCTCCTGTTTGATCAGTTCGATTTCTTTTTTTCTCCCTTTGACTTCTTCCATTATATATATTTTCAATTTGCTTTTTTCCTAAATGTTTTATTTTGAAAATTTTCAATCTTACAGAAAAGTTGAAAGAATACTATAATGGTATAATCACCTAGATTAGCCAATTGTTAACTTTAGCCACGTTTACTTTATCTCTGTCTGTACCAGGCTTTAAAACCTTAACACTATTGGCATTTGGGCTGGATAATTCTTTGTCCGGGGGGCTCTCCCGTACATTTTAGCATGTCTAGAAGCATCCCTGGCCTTTATCCACTAGATACCAGTAGCACCCCTCCCAAGTTGGGACAACTAAAAATCTCTCCAGACATTGCCAAATATCCTCTGGGAGGAAATCACCCTTTTTTTTTTTTTTTTTTTTTGAGACAGAGTCTCACTCTGTTGCCTGGGCTAGAGTGAGTGCCGTGGCATCATCCTAGCTCACAGCAACCTCAAACTCCTGGGCTTAAACAATCCTTCTGCCTCAGCCTCCCGAGTAGCTGGGACTACAGGCATGCGCCACCATGCCCGGCTAATTTTTTCTATGTATTTTTAGTTGTCTAGATAATTTCTTTCTATTTTTTGTAGAGACGGGGTCTCGCTCTTGCTCAGGCTGGTCTCGAACTCCTAAGCTCAAACAATCCGCCCGCCTTGGCCTCCCAGAGTGCTACGATTACAGGCGTGAGTCACTGCGCCCAGCCGAAATCACTCTTCTTAAGAACCACTGATCTATACTGCATTAAACACACACACACACACACACACACACATATTCTCTCTCCCTCTCTCTCTCCCTCTCTCTCTCTCTCTTTTGTTAAGCTGAAGTATTGAGAGCAGGTCTGCAGACTTCATGGGTTTTTACCCCTAAATATCATAGCATATATTTCTTAAGGACATGAATACATGCCTACATAACCATAACACCATTATCACACCCAAGAAATTTAACTTTCATACAGTAATATCATCTAATACCAACTCAGATTCAAATTTCCCTCCACTGACCACAGAAAAATGTGTTTTCAAGCTTCTGAATGTGTTACAATCTGAAAATGAGAAAGATCTTAATTTTTTTCTCAATGATTTATTATGAACGTATTTAAACATGCTCTAAAGTTGAAAAACTTTCTTATTGTAGATTTAACTTGCATTTCTCTTGTCATAAACATATGAAGTTCATTTGTTTAAGGGCACTTACGTTTTTTGGTGTGTGTGAATCTTTGTGTTTCTCAATTTGTGAGTGCTTTGTAAATTAGGGAGGTCAGCTCTTTATCTATGATAAATGTTGCAATTATATTTCTCCCATACTGTCATTTGTCTTTTGACTTTGCTTGTGATACTTTCTTTCACAAGGCTTCTTTTTATTAATATCAAAATTACTGATCTTTGCTGCTATTGCATCTGGATAATGAACATAGTTTAAAAGGTTTTTCCCACAGCAAGATTATAAACAAATTCACTTATGTTTTCTTCCAGTACTTGTATGGCTCACTTTTTCCATTTGAATTTTTCCTGGAGTATGGTATATGTTAAAGGATCCAAAGTTATTTTTTTTCAAATGGCTGTTCAGTTGTCTTAACACCTTTTATTAATAAGTCTGTCTTGACCCAGTGATTTGAGATGCCACTTTACTCAAACAATAAATTTTTTTACTTGGTTTTATTTCTGAAGTTTCCATTATGTTTCAGATCTATCCATGTATTCATATCACACTGTTTTAATTATAGAGGATTTATTGTGTATCCGTATTTAATAAGATTATGTCTCTTCACGGTCTTTTTTCCAAATTTTCCTATTTATGCATACATGTTTATTTTTCCATGTGAACTTTGAAATCAATTTGTCTAATTTCAGGAAAATACTTCTTGTAATTTATTAAGGTAGTATTAAATTAGGGATATTGTATATCTTTATGGTGCCAAGTTATCTTATCCAAGACCAAGAAATATTTCTATTTGTTTTTCATGAGTGTTAAACTTTTCCTGATATGGATTTTGCATGTTACTTCTTTAGTCTATTTCCAAGTATTTTATTTTTTTGTCATTATTGTAAATGGAGTTTTCTCTTCCTTTAACTTCTAACTGGTTATTATTTACACATAGACACATTTACACACACACACAATTGATTTTTGTATGTTAATTTTGTAGCCTGAAAATATACTGAATTCTTTTGTTCATATTGGTGTTATCATTGATTCCATTGGGTTTTCCAGATATATTTGTCATATCACCAACGAATGGAGAGAATTTTACTTCTTTTTCAATTCTTATTCTTCTATTTTTTCTTTGAATGTGTACGCTCTAGTATAATGTTAAATACTAACAGAGATAGTGGACATTTTTGCCTTGTTCATTACCTTAGTTGGAATGCTTCTAGTATTTCTCCATTACAATCTCTCTGTCTCTCTCTCTCTCTCTCTCTTTTTCTCTCTCCCCCATCTGTCTTTCTCTCTGTCTCTCATTTCATTTATATATATATGTATACAAAATATACCTATAAATATATAAATGAAAGTTAAGGGAATATCCATTAACTTATATTTTATATAATACTTTTATTAGGAATGAATATTGAATTTTATAAAGGGAATTTTTGGCATCTGTGATTTAAGCTATGTATTTCTCACCTGAGAATTTTTAAGAACTTTACAAATATTCTGTTATTACTCTACACTCCGTAACAATAGTTTCTTAGGTTGATACATGTTTTCTTAGATCCAGAGAGCCAACAATATTGAATGTCATATTTTACAACCTTGAAAAACTTGATGAATAGGCTGGCTTTGTTCCCCGAAACTGTCTTATAATAATAATATCTTCCATTAAGTATCTTTTAATTGGCCCTGTATGTATTCATCAGTGTTTAAAGGTAGTTTTCAATATTAATATTTTAAACATACAAAAATGGAGAGTTATGGAAGTAAAGTTATTTGAACAAGATCAAAAAGCTTGTATGTGGAGGGAGAGACCCTGAGCCCAGGACAGGCTCCAAAGCGCTTTCAGCCACATCATCCTGGGGATCTGGTACATGCTAATCAGCCGCCAGCAGAGGGCGCAATATTTCTATTAAAATGCGCTTTGTGTGGGAACCGTGAGTTCCTCATTCCGACCGCATTTGTTGATTGGAAAATCTTAGAAGTCAGAATTTGTCCGAACCCCTTTATTGCAAATGACAGAACTGAAACTAGTCCTTCCCAACCTCGGTGAGAGGGTTGGCCTGAAAGTGGAGGGATCTTTTCACCTGAGAGAACATATGATAGAGCCCAAAAAAGACAAACAGCCTCTACTGTTAGACATTTAAAATGTCAAGGAACATAACACACCAATGAAGAGATTTCTTACCCCACTCGACCCTTTCGTCCTGGCCTGACCACCAGGCCACCCCATAGGTTTCTACCTTAATATGCAAAGGCAAAAGTAAGAACATTTAAGTTCAGCTTTTGCATTTAGAATGTCCAAGTTATTATTCTGTGTAAATGTTTTTGTATAGGGGCATTATTTCATATTCTGTGGATTCTCCCAATCTTCTACCCCAGTGAATAGTCTTGGTGCCCTTGTAGAAAGTCCATTGACCAACAGATACATGGGTTCATTTCTGGATTCTCAATTCTATACCGTTGATCTGTATGTCTACCCTTATGCCAATACCCCGCTGTCTGGTACATGCTAAAATAGGGAAGTGTAAATCTTCCAACTTCGTTCTTTTCTAAGATTGTTTTGACTATTCTGAGTCCCAGCAGAATAGTTTTTTACATCTTGCCTTAGCTAGGGGAGTGTTTCATAAGGAAGAGAGAGAAAACTGTCCCGGAAGCAAAGACCTCTGAGTGATTGGCTGTCTTCCCTGCCAATCTCAGCCTGGAGTGTATCTATTTTGCCATTAAAGTTGCAGAAGGCATTTACAATACATTCACACTCAAGGAATAGTGTCCCTCTGGTATTTTCTGTATTGTACAGTTTTGTATAGAAACAGAGATGGAGCAAGAAAAGTCCTGTTGGCTCTAGTTACCACTGATGCTGCAGGCTCATTATTAGTTGTTGACCAACAGGCCTGCTGTTGGCATTAAGGGGGCACTCGAGAGATCACAGACCCTGCCCTCAAGAAGTTCGTCTGGAAATCCAACCCATGAGCATTACTTCAGCTCAGAGGTTGCTCTTAGTAACTCATGCAGCTTGTCAGCTTTGTTTCTTCTTAAATCATGGGAGCTTATTTTTCCAGACCTTTAGTTCATAAATGCTTGGAGATTTAGAGTTAAATTTTAGCAAGTTTTAAAATTTTGATTTTCTGTACTTCCTCCTTTAGTCTTTTGTCACCTATTTTTGTTCTCTATGTTTATCCTGCAGCTTACTTTAGCTTTGTTATGATTTTATTAATACCTTTCTAAATTTAGGGTCCAGCATCTTTACTTTTCACCCTGTCTATTCTTGACTTTGCAATGTATATTTTATCCTTTTTAATCTTTTTCTAAAATTTAGCCCTAATTTTTAACCTTCATCTGTTTCTTTAGCATTTTAGTTCTGTCTTTTTTAATCTTTCCTTGTTATTTTTTTTATTTTTAACCAAATCTATTACTTTAATTTCTGAACCATTCTTGGCTTATTCCTTTTATTTATAATTTCTTTTTTATTCTTCTAATTGAAATTTCTGTTCATGTGTTTTTCTTTTTAAATGTGTCCTCTTTTGTTCATAGTACTTAAAATATATATACTTTAAGTACTAAAATATACTTTAAGTCCATAAAATATATGTACTTTTTTATTTCTCAAGCTATAATGGTGGGCAGGGAATATGGGTCTAGAAGTTACATAGCTGTGGCGATGTCCACACCATGAACAGTGAACATAGGACAGGTTTTTTCCTTCCACCTGTCTCTGTGCTTACCATTCTGGCTCTGCTCAGCAGATCATCCATCTCCTTCAGTGTTTTTCTGCAAAAATAAATGTTAACTGGGTTATGCCAGAGACTCAGGAATGACAACTCTTTCCCATGACTCTAAGCTTCCTATTTATGCTGGCAGCATTCTGAAATATTGGAATGAATGTCTCTCTGTAAGGAGTTACATGCTCTAAAACCTATGGTCTCTGACATACATAACTATCGAAGGGGTGGAGATTGGGCAGAAAGTGCCTCTTCTTCCTCCAACTTTCCCCATTGCAGTAATCCGTGTATCCCGCTGCTCAAACCAGAAACCCCCAGGTCATCCATGCAAGTTCTGTCCACTCTACCTCCAAAATGCATCCCATATTTTCCCCTTCTCATCAACTTTTCTTCTCACCTGGGCCACTATCACATCATCCCAACTTTGCTTCTAATCTTGAGTCTTTCTATCCATTTTCCATATAGCAGCCAACATGATCTTTTAAAATATCAGATCATTTCACTCCCTACATAAAACCTATCAGTAGCTTTTCAATGTACTTCAGATGACATCAGAACTCTGCCAGAGCCTCCACTATGTGACCTGGTCCCTGCCTGTCTCTTCCACCTCCTCTTGTTCCTTCAACCTCCTTCCTCACGCTGATCCTTTGGTTCTGTGACCATGCCACGCTCTCCCTCACCTCAGAGCCTTTGTGCTTGCCAATCCTTCTTTTAGGGCACTGCTCCCCTACTCTTTGCAATGCTGGCTCTTTACCATCTTTCAAGGACGGTGACCAACCATCCCAGTTTTGTCCAGGACTAAGGGGACTCTAGGGATGCAGGACTTTTTATTTTCAAAGCAAGAACATCTGAACAAACTGGGTCTAGTTGATCACCTACGCTCAGTCTCTGCCTAAGTATCATTTCCTCTGTTAGACTTTCCCTGCCTGCTATTCCCAAAGCACATTCCTCACCTGACCCCTCCATCACTCCTCATTTCAACATCCTGTGTCCTGCATAGGGAGGACCCACTCACTTTGAAACTGTTTTACTTTATATCTGTCTTTATTTACTTGTTTTCTCCCTGTCTCCTTCCCTAATGCCTAAATATCATCAGGTGCCGTCATACCCGTCTTATTCCTTGTTTATATCCTCAGTGCCTCGCTCTGGGCCTGGCATGCATTTACTAGGAAGGAAGGAAACAGGAAGAGAAAGGAAGGAAAAGAGAGTGTCCTCAAAGAAACACTCAGGCTTACTTTTATGGGGAGCCACAGAGTGTTTAACCTTTCCACAAACCGCTGCAGAATGAGGCAAACCCATTCTTCACAAGCCTACTTCTGTGTGTTCTTTTTATGGGATTCATGTCCATTTTCTATGAAATTACTAAAAAGTCCTTTTAGCAGGTGAGTTTAGCCTGTGACTTTTCTTTGCCCCACTCCCTTTGTACTCCTTCACAGTGTCAAGGAGTTCCTGCAGAGTCATTTGATTTCTTTAAATGCAGAAACACATAAACCCCAAATGCCACCAGGGGCCAAGGCAGCAACACACAGGAATGAAGCAGGCTAAATGAAAGAAGAATTTGCTGATGAAAGACATAACCAGACTTGCCTTATTTTTCCTGAATTATGGGATAAGCATATAATCTCATACACATGTGTACATCCTACAATACTGGAAATTTTGTTTTGAAGATGAAATGGAACACAAATTGAAAAATTAAATATTTAGTCATCCTGAATGCTGTGATAGTTTTCTCACACAACTTCTTTTATTTGTATACATTCCTGGGGTCCAAGTGCAATGCTGCTAAATTGGTATATTGCGTTGCGGTGAAGTCAGGGGCCACAGTGCATCCATCACTGGACACAACTATGCACGTATAGAAAAGTGTTATTTCTTTACTCAGCTGATATAAGTAATCAAGTGCTCCTCCCAAGACGCCAACCTTTGGATTTCAGCAGGGGAAAAAAGATTTAATATTCCATCCATTTCAAACTTCAGACCAATCCAATAACAAAGTATTATTAAATATCAGCCTTTTGAGGAAAATGTTCATTACCTTGTATTTCTGCTGCTGTCTACCCTACTCCCAATCAAAATGGTGCCTGAGGGCAAAAAGAGCGATGTGCTTTTGTTCAGAAGTCATGTGACATCTATTCCTTAATAGTTGCTTTCTATGTGGTCTTATGTCTGCAGCATAGTTGGCTGATTCTGTCCCTGGCCTTTGTGCTGGCATCGACTGCTGTCTTATGTGATGTGTGCGTGGCCTCTTCTCTGTGGCCCCTTGGTGATGGCGTGTGGGGGTCCTCATGCTAATCAGGCCTGCCTTAGCTATTGCTTGGCTGTAGACCCGGATCTCTTCTAAGCCCAAGTAGGCTCACAGCCAATCTCCTTCCAAGATCTGTGTGGGGCAACCTGCTCCCGCCAATGGCAGGCGTGATGACAACGCCCCGGCTTTCAGTATGAAACAGAGAGGCTTGAAGTCTAAATCAGAGCTACTCTCTTCCTGGCCATGCCCAGCGGCTCTTTGGCTGTGCTGGTTCACCCCACATTGGCGTGAAGCCTCGGCACAGGAGTCTCCTCTAGAATCACAAACCGTGAGCAGGAAAGCCTCTCGCTTCAACTTACCCAGCTCCTCCCGCTCTCCAGCCCACGGCTTAGAGGCGCAATCACAGTGCATTTCTTCTACCCCTCCTGGTTCTTTCTCCCTGACTTTCCCACAGCCCCAGGACTGGAACGGGCAGGTTCCCGTCACCACCTCCTCTTCCCAGCATCGTCACTTCACCGTCTCAGCAGGATCTTCTGTACATTAGCTCTGTGGTCTCGGTTTTCAGGCCTAAAAAAAAAGGAGGTCCTTTCCCTCTCACCAATGACTGGATTTTAAGCCTATTGTTTTGCTGTCAATCTCAAAGAATGTCAAAAGTGGATTATTACCTTATATTACCTTATTTTCACTTGTACATTGCCTCTGTAATGATTCGAATCTCCCCCAAGGCTAAGGGAGATGATCCTGCACTTGGAAAGGCACGGTAATGCTTCTCTGTTAAATGACATTTCTCTTCTAAATTTGTTATTTCTTCAATTTGGAGCTGAAATCTCACGCATTTTCTTCCTCACTAAGCTGTCAGGTCTTGTGTTTCTTGTTACAATTTACAATGCAGAATTTAGCCTTCAATACTTTAAGTAGGAGAGATATTTATTTTATGCATAAAGAAAACAACTGATAACAAATACAGGTACTTCCAAATATGGATACAATCTTTGCATGATGGTTTTTATATCTAGGCTAGCCATTTTTAAGATAATTATAAAATTCTGCTCTTCCAAAATCACCTTAATTCTTTTTAATGATCTTGTTGATCTACACTTAACTTTCATTTGTAGCCACTTTTCCACACTAGCAATATAATTTAGACATTGCAAAGTAAACAGTCTTAGCTCATTTTCATGAAGTTTGAAATCAGAGAATTTTTTGCATTTAGTTCTCAGCTTCACAATTACACTTCACACTGTGATTTCTATATTTGGAAACTGACTTCAATGAAGTAAAGTGGGTCAAATTATTTGCCAGTTGAGTTTCCTCAAGACACCATTTCACTAGGAATGAACAGATTGTATAATACGTTTATGTAACCACCTATGAATACCCATGCAGGGATATATTCAAAGTGCAGTGAGTTAAAATATCAGTTAAAGGAGCTCGTCTTTGATCCATTCTTCACAGTTATATAAGGCAGGGATTTTTTTAATGGCAACAAGCAAGTTGTACTTTTGTTTTTAAATTAACATTTGAAAAGGTCTCTTCAGTATTTGGCAGAACGAAGTCATTCATTCAATTGCCGCTACCACACTATGCAGCCAATTTGTTAAGCAGAGCATAGAACTCTCTGGGGATTAAGTGATGGGGCCATCTTTAGTTTACAGCAATCATCCCTAGTGTTTTCCATTTTCTGTTTTAAGGGAAGAGTATTCCTAGTGACTCTGTAATAAACATTTATATGTATTATATCCTTGAAAAATATTTTGGCTCTGAATTTAAATTTTGTAACAATTTCAGCGTTACCACAAACCATTGCAGTAGCACAATCATTTTGATTGGTTTATATTAAAAAGTTCAAGATGTTTTGCAACCCGGGATTAAGGAAATAAAAAGAGATCCAAGAACTGAGCTCTGAGTCACTCATCATCCAGAGATGAAGCCAGCAAAGGGGACTGAGAAGTGAGGTAGTGGGAAAACTAAGAAGTAAAGTGAAATTCTGTAAAAAGGAGGGAGAGACCAATGACATCAAGTGCTGATAGGTCAAACAATATGACTATTGGGACCATCAGCTCTGATCGTCCACCACTTCACTGCTGCTTTCCTCTTACCTTCAAACTCCTTTTTCCTCCCTCATCTCCCACTCACGCTTTGCTTTTGCCATAGTGCTCTTCTCAATGCTCTTTAAGCATGCTCACACTCTGCACTTACTGTTCCCTCAGCCTCAAATGCTTTTCCCCCAGATGTCAACATGGCTCACTCTCTTCCTTTAGGTCTCTGCCCCAATGTCATCTTAGTTGAGACTGTTTCCCTGACTACTCTCCCTAAAAGTGTACCACTAGCCACAAACCCTTGACTTTTTATTTCTATCATCTCACTTTTTAATGTAATAACTACCATCACATTTACCTATTGTAATTAACCTATTTAGCAAGAATATAAACTCAATGAGATCAGCAACTAAAATAGTGCCTTACATGTAGTGATTAATCAATAAATGTTTTGAATGAATATTAATTGATTAAAGACAATGAATGCAAAAAGATTGGCCAGAATAATTTTATAGTAACTAGATATAGAATAACTATTAATCTTCCAAGAAGGGTTAAAACTCCAACTTTGACTAAACGACATATTTTTAGAATCTATAAAACAGATATCTTTCGAACACTCTTCTCTTTTTATCTAACAAGATATAAATGGCTGCCTAAGAGCATTCTCTTCAAAGCTCTAGTGTAGATACTTTCCTATTTTTTCCTATTCTCTAAATACCCTCCAGTAACAACTGTTACTAAAGTTTCTGACTTCATTTTGAATGAGCTAAAAAATATATGCTATATTAGCTTTTGTTTGCACACTAGTTAGTAGAATAATCACACAATAATCGTGCCTGTATAATACTTTAAATTTTCTTCCATTTTAAATATTAATGTGCCAATTTAACTCTTTAATAAACTACATATATATATAATTTTATTTTGAGGTTTCACTTTTAAACTAACACTTCTATTGCTTTTGGAAATTTCAGCTTTAAAGAATCCTCAGGCTTTGTAAAGGAAAGTATACAAGGCACTCAACCAATGAGCCTGTGCAGCGCTCATCTGGGTGTCCAGATTAAGTAGAAAAGATAAACAGCACACCCTCACACGTGCGCTCCGTGGACTTTGGAACAGCATCCCTGGCACCTTTGTTTCAGTATGACATTGAAACACATGAACCAAGTCAAATAAGGGGACATTTGTAACTTGGATGACTCATTTGACAAAGACAAAAAATTCACAGGTAAATGCAAATGAAGAGGGGGATGAAGACAATGTGAGGAGAATCATCTGTGAAAGAAATTGGAAGGTATTCTCCAATTTTTAACATTACAGCGGGCCTGAGAAAACACCTGCGTAGAGAATGATTAGAGTAGATGCATGAACATATTAATATGATAGTCACATGAATGTGTGTAAAATGTACAAGCAACAAAAGCATTAAAAATAACAATAAAATAGCATAGGATTATTATTACAATTTGAATGTGCCTTATTCTTTTGCCTTCCTGAGAATAAAAACTTAACCCAGTTATCTACTCAAACGGAGAATATAGGGTAGAATTAGAATTGCTGATAGGCTGTAATTAGAGGTTTTAGTGGCTTACAACCGATACGTATCTGTTGAAAGATTAAATGAATGAGGAAAATTAGAGCCTCCATCAAGCAATGCAGTCCTGTCAACACCTTGAGATTCACTTCAGCCTTATACCCTCCAGAACCGTAAGCTAATAAATTTGTGTTGTTTTAAGCCATAAAATGTGTGGTTATTTGTTACAACAGCAATAGGAAAAATATAACAATTTTTCAAAGAAAGAATATACAATTAAATGCAAAAAAGTACATTAATCTTAAGTGTATAGCTTGAACCATTTGGCTTTCATGTCATGGACAGAAAAATAAGTGAGAGGTAACGGAATGCTGGGGACAGAAAACAATAAGCAGGAAATGGCTGCAGAAAAATAGAAACAGGGAACCATTATTTCAATCTTAAAGAATAGGGTAATTGGGCCATGGAATACTGACCACCAGGGAATGGAAAAACACTATAAATGGTTACTGGAACATAACCTTTAAGTCATGTCCATACCTGGAAAGAATTCAGTCCTAATTATAACTAACCTTTACCTAAACATAAGCTACTAACATATAAAAACAAAAACATAGAAGTAGACAGAGTCTCCTCCACTCTTGGAGACTGACCCGTTTCCCTCTGTGGAAATAAACTTTCGTTTCACACTCTTGTTCTTTACTCGCAATAAATTCTTCACCATACCGGCTGAGTGTCTGTCATCTCTCTCTGTCTCCCGGGTCAGGCTTGTGATTCCTCCAAGCCGGGAGCCCAAGAACTGGGGCAACACTTCAAAGCCCAACCGTGAACTGAACCGTGACATTTCACATATTAATACACAAGTGTTCTAACTCACAGATCAAATGATAGAACATCCCAGCAGTATCCTATAAGATTCCCTCCTGCAACGTCCCAGTTTGTACATCACACCCCTAACCAGAAAAAAAAAATGTTTCTATACACTCATTCACAATACTTCTGACATCAAATGTGTGGGGCCTCCCCTCCTCTTAAACAATTCCGAAACTCTCCAGACACCAACTGGGTGTCCTCCAATTCAGTTATGACACTGACTACCCAGAGTTAGTGCAGACTCCAAAGGTTAAGAGCTCAGTCTCACAAGGCTGCCCCTCACTTCAAACACCAGTTGCAAGTCCCAAGTTGTGACCTGTACCTTTGACCAACTAGCTATAAATTGGGGGTACCCATGACCTCCTCCCCCTGGGTTTGATAGTTTGCTAGAATGGTTCACAGAACTCAGGAAAGTGCTTTACTTACAATTACCAGCTTATTATAACGGATACCACTCAAGACCAGCCAGATGAAGAGATACACAGGACCTCTGCGCTCCCAAGTGCTCCCTGGATGCATCACCCTCCCGGCACTTCCATGTGTCCACCAACCTGGAAGCTCTTCAAACCCTGTCTTTTAGGGGTTTTCTGGAGATTCCATTACATAGGAATGATTAACTAAATCATTGACCATTGGTGATTGAACATAATCTTCAGAGGTTAGGGAGGTGGGGCTGAAACCAACCCTCTAATAACATTGTTGGTTCCCATGGCAACCAGCCTCCACTTTCCAAAATTCACCTTAGTAACATAAACTCAGATATGGCTGAAGGGGGGCTCATTATGAATAACAAATGATGCTCCTCTTACTTCTAACACTTAGGAAATTCCAAGTGTTTTAGGAGCTCTATACCAGGAATTGGGGATGAAGACCAAACACATGTTTCTTATTATGTCACAAATCACAGCCACCGAAAGTAATCACTATTCTGACTTTTATAAACATTGGTCAATTTTGCCTGATTTTAAACTTCACGTATATAGAATCAGATAGTATATACTCTTTTGGGGCTGGTTTCTTTCATTCAACATAGTATCTATGAAATTACTTCATGCAAGAGAGTAATTTGAAATAAGTCAGAATTACTTTTTATTCCTGGTAATTTTTATTATTCCCTTGCTGGGCCTTCAGAAAAGGAAGTAAAACCCAGCTGCGGGGGAGGGGGGGGGAGGGGAAGGAAAGAATGTTCAGCTTTTTCTTCCAAAACAGGAAACAGGCTTTTGATGTCCATTTTAGAGATAATAGTTATGAAGACAATGTTTTCATTAGCAAGTGTCAGGTTTTATTGGGAGCAGGAAAGAATTTTGTGTTTAGTTGAGCCAAAGCTGGAGAACTAGAGAATAGGGTTCATTTAAAAAGTTAACTATTATTAGAAGCTGGACCTGGGTAGCACATGCCTGTAGTCCCAGCTACTGGGAAGGTTGAGGAGGGAGTTTCACTTGAGCCCAGGAGTTTGAGGCTGCAGCCAGCTATGATCACACCACTGCACTCCAACCTGGGTGACAGAGTGGGGCCCCATCTCTATAAAATGTAAAAAAAGTATAAACAAATAAATAAATTTAAGTTAACTAGACTTCCTTGTCTCTAATCTTCCAGTCTTTTTTTCTTACAGGCCCCTAACAATTAGACAGACCATTCACTCACTCATATGTTTGTGAGTCCATATATGTATTATTACCTTGGGCCAGTTCTCCTTCCACACAAAGTAGATGGCCAGGTATGCTACTCAGTGCGCTCTGCCCATGGGGAAGACTGCCCTTTGCCACTGTCTTTCAAGGCCAACCCTGCTGTCAGATTTGCATTGCCTTTTGAAGGCTTTCTCTATGCAAATTCTGCTTCCTTCCTCTTTTATCTCTCATGAGATTATTCCCTCCCCTTCTCAACAAACCTGTCTCAGTTCTAGTTCAGTCTCAGCAACTGCTTTCCAGAGAAACCAGCTGACCTCTTTATACCTTCGGAGGCCTGCTGTTGGGGGGAATGGAGGCAGAGTTACGTGCGTGCATGCGTGCGTGCATGCGTAGGGGGAGGCAGTACGTAGAGAGTTACAGTAACTGGTTCATATTGGCGGGGAAGGTGATGACAGCTAAGATAGGAGGGAGAATGCAGAGTGAGAAGGGATAAAAGAGTGTAAGTCTTCTCTTTTACTCTTGAGAATTTTTGGAAAAATCGATCAGGTTACCAACTTTCCCGAAGAAAGTTGTACAGGATTGGAGTTACTTTGTTTGGATGCTAAAGGAAAGGCTAACCCTAGAAGACTGAAGAATTCCTGCTACAATGAATAATAAATGAAGCAATAGATTTGAATGATACACCCAGGAAGAGCATGAAGACTAAGAAGGGAAAACATAACATTAATTAAAAGTGCAAAATCTGGGTTTGGATGCCATCTCTCCTATCCTAGTTGTATAATGTTGGCTAATTTACCTCACCCTTCTAAGCCTCAGTGTCCTCATCTGTAAAATGGTGACAATAAAAGGAACCATCTGAGAGGATTAGGGTGAGGTGGAAATAAAACAGTTCTTGCAAAATATTTAGTACAGTTCCTGGCCCAGGCTACATATTTTGTAAATGATTGTTAATTTTATTAAATCCTAGGAAACTCACCCATGTGTCACTTCTCCAGAAATAATGCTAGTGGGCATTTTGACCCAGAAGAATTGCAAGCATGTGGTTAAAACTGAGCCCACCCAAACTGTACTATCTTTGCCCTTGCAAACAAATTTACCAGTCCACAAAATAACTTCAATACCCCATTCATCTTCCGGGGAAGACAAAAGATGTTAAAGAAACAAGACTAGGATTCTTCATTATTCTCTCACACACAGACACAGTATTGCTATAGCTCAAGCAGACCCTATAGTTAGAGGAACTTTTGAAAGGACGTACTTACCGAATGCATTAGAAAATGCGTAATATTTCTACCCTACATGTGTCATGTGGCATATTAGACATTTGGTATAACCTTACTCTTTACTATGCTGAACACTTAACATAGTGCTTCATCAGTGTTCATTTAAATTTGCGGACACGCCACCATCAGAAAGTGGAGGATTTCCAGATTGTTTAATCCCTATTGAAGGGCATTTAGGGGAAGCACATACATTTATTTCCTGCTTTTTGTGGTTTTTATTTGCAACTATGTTACTTCAACATTAATCACATTGATGCTGTGAACTTGTGTAACAAAGTAGAACACCAAGTAAAAGCATAGGAGGCAGGACCTGGGCTTTCACTCTGTTGCTTCTGATTACCCACATCGAAGTTTCCACACCTGGTTCCTTTCTCCCTAGACCTCAGCTTCCATTCCCTGACCAGCAACTTCAGAGTAGGGATGTATCCTGCCTCGGGATCTATGTACTTTTTCTTTCTATGAACTGGAAAGTGCTTATTTCATACCTTGTTTCATTTTCATCAGAGCGCCTGAAATTGTCTTCACTGTTTATAGACTCTCTCTCTCCCACACTAGCGTGCAAGCTCCATCACAGTGTGATCTTGCCTTTCGTTACTCACCTAGCAGTGAGCTAGCACCTAGTGGGATCTAATAAACAGGGGCCTATTGAACAAATAAATGAACGAGTTACCCTATTACTCCTCTAAGCTGCAAGCCAGTTCTCTACAATTCGTTGTAGCAAACTTCAGCATGAACAGTCTAGGACTGCTGCTTTCCCTTTCTTGCCACTGCCCGCCTTTTTCTCTGTACTGTGGCTTCTCCATTCACCCTCCTGAAACTGCCGCCTTGAAGGTCAACGAGCCTAGTGTTAGGGTGGGAACTTGTAGTGTGGGCTAAGAAAGAATTCTCAACACAAAGATCAGAAGAGTTTTAAAGAAAGAAAGTTTATTTTATCTCCCAAAGGAAGGGAAGGGTTTGGCACGAAAGAAATAAAAGAAAAGTGCCGGCCACGAGGATAAGGGGCTTGGGGTTTTTATTGGGATAGAGGGGAAAGGAAAAAAAAGTAGTTATTGCTGCCAGCTGATAGCAGAAGGCAGCTGTGAAGCAGCTGTGTATATGTTTCTTTTTTTTTCCCCCTCTTTTCTCTGTAAGGCTGGCTTTATCAGGGCCCTTCTTGGAATGTGGTCTGGTGGGAAATGGGGGAGCATCATGCTCCTATCTGCTCAGTCCTTTTCAAGTGCTATAAAAACAGCTTCTTTTTTTTTTTTTTTTGGAGACAGAGTCTCACTTTGTTGCCCTGGCTAGAGTGAATGCCGTGGCATCAGCCTAGCTCACAGCAACCTCAAACTCCTGGGCTCAAGCAATCCTTCTGCCTCAGCCTCCCGAGTAGCTGGGACTACAGACACGCACCATGCCTGGCTAATTTTTTCTATATATTTTTAGTTGTCCAGATAATTTCCTTCTGTTTTTTTAGTAGAGACGGGGTCTCGCTCTTGTTCAGGTTGGTCTCAAACTCCTGACCTCAAGCGATCCTCCCACCTCGGCCTCCCAGAATGCTAGGATTACATGCATGAGCCATTGTGCCTGGCCAAAACAGTTTCTTAAAGAGAATAAGCCACAGGTGATTAATCAAACAAAGGGGTAATTATGTGCTGATCTTTCCCTACTTTTTCTTTCTGTTAGTTTTTTTTTTCTCTGCTATATAGTTTATTAGCAAAACTGTCCCTTCATCCCCCACTGGCTTTGGTTAGAATTGATATTCCTATCAATGGATTCAGAAACTGGACTGTTTGGGTGGATGATGGTCTGTTCTTATGTAACTGCTTCCTGTGGACTTAAAGTTGTCCCGGCCCGAGAGTCCAATTGAGGGTCATTAAGGGGGATTGGCTGAAATTGATGGTCTTAAAAGCCAGAGTAGAGGCAGGATAGGGATTTCATTGGAAAAAACAGCAAGGGCTTGAATTTGGTTTTGTATGAAGGTCATTAAAGAGTCTAAAATAAGTGTTAAAAGCAGAGTCATTAATAAAAGAGGTGTTAACCAAGAGAATCATGGCCACACATGGTGAGAAGAGTTCACAGTTTTGAAAAATTATAGGGCCTCTTGGACTGTAGGAAAATAGGGATGTTGTAGAACACCCGTGATGGGAATTGGAAAATAGGGTTACTTTTTTTTATTTCAGCATATTACAGGGGTACAAATGTTTAGGTTACGTATATTGCCTTTGCCCCACCCGAGTCAGAGCTTCAAGCATGTCCATCCCCCAGACGGTGCGCACCGCACCCATTAGGTGTGTGTATACCCATCCCGTCCTCCCCCTCCCACCTGCTCGAAACCCCATGAATTAGGTACCCTGCAGTAGGTTTTTTAGCAATTCAGCAAGCTGCCCTCCCTTGAATGACAGTTCCCATGGGTGACCCATAGATGGCACTAGCCGCTACAAGAAGTAGTTTCTTTAAAAAAAAATTCAGAAACTTTGTACTATGGGAATTTTCAAACAAATACAAAACCAGAGAGGGTATTATAATGGACCCCCCCGTACCCATTACCCAGTGTCAACAGTTATCAACGAATGGCTGATATTGCTTACCTACCCCATCCACTTATCCCACACACTGGATTATTGGGAATCAAATCTCAAACATCATATCATGTCATCTATACATATTTTAGTATGTATAGCTAAATGTTAAGAACGAAATGAGCACCTTGACCAGGCTACAGTCTGTCAGGATTCTATCTTTGTTTTTATTTAATTTATTTTAAACATCTAAAGTTGAATTCACAAAGAAGTTTTTTAAATGAGGCAATTCTTAGTGTCTCTTAACTCAGTGCAGTACTGCAATTCTTTGCTTTCTCTTCCACATTGAACACCTTCTCCTTTCCCCAGCTTTTGTTTCTCTGCCCTCTACTGTTTGCATATCCTCAGGTCCCATAAGTGATCATAAAGTGAAAACTGAGTGATTTTGTTTAGGCATCTTACAGTTTTGTCAAAGTTTTATTACACCAAGTTCGTTTGTTATTCATAATAAGGAGCATTAAGAAACAAGTCAGTGATATACCATGGAGTACTATTCAGCTTTAAGAAACAATGGTGATATAGCACCTCTTGTATACTCCTGTAAAGCGCTGGAACACATTCAACTAAGTGAGGTCTCCCAAGAATGGAAAAACAAGCACCACATATACTCACCATCAAATTGGTATTAGCTGATCAACACTTAAGCGCACATACAAGAATAACATTTACTGGATGTGGGGGGGGCGGGGGGAGGAGGGGACGGGCATATGCACAAACAATGAGTGCGATGCGCACCTCGCAGGGAATGGACACACTTGAAGCTCGGACTTGGGGGGGAGGAGGGGAAAGGGCATCATACGTAACCTAATCATCTGTACCCCCATAATATGTTGAAATAAAAAAAAAAGAATATTCTTTGCGATAATTTTGTGGACTGAAGAAAACTTAAGTTTTTGGAACACTAAATGAAAATTAAAATAATAACATCATTTCAAAATGAGGCAATGTCTGTCATGAACATTGAACTTATAGTTGATTTGATTATTTAACATTTACATAAAAGAGTTGAAAATTATGTATGCATTCCTGATATTAACCACATAAGCTGTGTACATAGAACCTTTACCTATCATAGAAATAATAGATCAGTTAAATGCAAAAAAAAAAAGAAACAAGTCGGTGAATCAACTGTATTTCAAACTAAAAGTTTTTAGGTGAGTCTTGTGTTTGAAAACAACAACAGTAATAATTTTCCATTCTAAGGGCTTTACAGTGTTTTCTGAGTAACTAAGTGGGTTCTGACTCAGTTTCACACTCACCTCAAATTCTGACCATACATTCAGGCGAGGGAAGCAGGAGCTGGAAAAACAGATTTCAAAGAGCTCTACAGGTGGGGAGAAACTTGGAGAGGGTATGAATTGGAGCCTTGTCCCATCGCTAATCACTACGAGATCCTCAGCAATTCATCCGGACTCTGTGTGCCTCAGTTTCCTCTTCTGCACTAGGGGAATAATCATACCTGCTCAACCTATCCGACACAATTATAGCATAGAGGGAGGGAGATAACCGTGAAAGTGGATTTCTGTTCATAAAATGCGGCACACACTCATGAAGTTAGGCAGCATGGCATGGTGGCTCAGAGCAGGCATTCAGGTGTCAGACAGATCTGGGCATGAATCCCAGCACTGTGTGATCTTGGGCAGGTGGCTTCACCTTTCCGAACCTCAGTTTCAACATCTACAAAATAAGAATCATTACAGAACCTCATCATAGGTTATTTTATAGATTAAAGGACACATGCAGGTAAAGCACTTGGCAGAGCGCTTGACACGTATCTAGGCTGAAGATCCCCAGAATCATAGAGAGTAAAAGGAATGGAGAACATTTCTTAGGAGAACCCTTTAGAGCTGCTCATTCAAGTTCACATCTCTGTTTCCTGGCACCAAATTCACCCCAGGGCTTCCCTAAACTTCTCAATTGGCCCCTTGGCCCAATGTGGCCTTCCCAGAGTCCTTCAGACCAGGCCTCACTTCCTTGAGGGGTGTGTTAGGCAGAACTGTATCTCTGTACCTAAAACAAGGGAAACGGAGCTCCTAGGCTGACGGTTGGGGAATTCATGTTCCTTCTCATCAATTCATGAGCCTTCTCATCATCCCACTTCATGTACTCATGTCCAGGTGTTACTTAAAGAGAACGACCATTGTTTCTGTGCCACAGGTACAGATGAGTTATGATGCCAAAATGCAGTGACTCACCTGCTCCCTAAAAGCACATACCTACGTGTTGCTCCATCTGTCTCCAGGGAGGCTACAGCTGCCTGACGGGTTTCCCCAAGCAATTTGCTTCCTCATTCTCAAATGGAAGGGACCTGGGAAGAAGCAGATGCCTTAGAATAAGTCTGGTCTCAGTTCTCGCAAAAGTCTGTGGGATTAGCAGTGACGGAATTAACATCGATCCGATCTCATTCTCTCATCTGTCATTTTAAAATAAACCTCCCACTCAGGAGTGATATTTTACACTGTTGATGCTCTTAAAATTGGGATCTTAACAAAGAAAAACTTGCAAAAGACGCATGACTACTGCTCAAATCATCACTGAGGCATTTAGAGACCCAGAAAAGACCTTGTGTTTGGCTGGTAGTGTTTCTAAGAGCCGTGGAATGAAGGAGGGTTTCTTTGCAAATTTCCCGTAAAACTCCCTGTAAACAAACACACACCAACAAATACAGCCGCCCTCTCCTCTTTTGTGACATCAGTCAAAACTATTAGCCACAGCCAGGGCTTTTGTCATTCATATGAAACCTAAATGTGACATGCAAACAGGAAGAGAGAGATAGAGAGGTAATCACCCTCTTACAAGAAGAGAGAAGACACCAGGGATAGCATCCGTCTCCTACCCACAGAAGAAACTCCAGCATTTCCCAAACCTATTTCACCAAATGGTACAGTAAGTTAATAAATTGCATAACAAATGACAAATGATACAGTATGTTAATACCAAGAGGGGACTCCCTGGTAAAAATAATTTCAAAAAATACTGGATTAAAGAGACCACTTTACTACAAGATTCCTCAGAGCCTCTAATTTATCACTGTGCCTCATAACACTCCAAGCAAGTAAAGAGTGTCTGAAGTGTTTCCCAAACATATTTTACCATGAAAACTTTTATTCACAGATTATGTAAGAAATTGGGAAAAGTTCCTTAGACCTATATTTTTTAAATCCCATATGTTCAAAGTGTTACATTATCCCACAAAAGAAAAAGATAAACATTCAAATATAAGGAGGAAAAAACTGTTTTAGATGAAAGAATTTGTGTTCTGGATCTACCATTTGCTAGCTAAGTGCCTGCCTGCTCTCCTTCCTCTAGAACACACACGACTTCATGAACTTGCCATCCCTCTCAGTGGCCATTAAAGGCCATTAAAGGAAGTCATCTATAATCATCAGTTATGGGTTACATTGTGTCCCTCAAAATTCATGTGTTAAAGTTCTCATCCCTAGGACCTAAGAATGTGATCCTATTTGGAGGTAGGACCTTTACAGCGATAATCAAGTTAAAATGTCATTAGGGTGGGGTCTAATCCAATATGACTGTTGTCCTGGTGAAATGGAAAAGTTTAGACCCAGAGACATGCATAGAGGAAAGACAATGTGAAGAGACATAGGGAAGATGACCATACACAAGTCAAAGAGTCATCTGCCTAGTCAAGTATTGATTTACTATTTTCATGGACTCACAGAGTACGGGGGACAGATGACAAAGTCCATGGCCTACCCAACATGGATTATCTTATAGCAAACCCCTCCACCTAAAGCTGGGATCCCTTCAAAAGTACCCAATTTGAGTATAAGGATAACCAATTAAGTTGAACTATAAGAAAATTGCCAATACTTGATTATTTTTGACTTACAAAAAAAGCAATTTCATATGGTTCAACCTACAGAAATTAGCCCTCACTGATACCCCTATGGAATCCCCCAGAAATTGCAACGAAAATTGTACCTTAAAACTATCAAGTGAGTAGAAGGGAAAATAATCCCCTTGGGGAATAGATGTTCACCTAGAATTAGGAAAGAGATTTTTGAAGAACAAGAATAAATAAAGACATTTTCAAATGCCTAACAGATGGACCAACAGATTCTCACTAAAGAAAATTGTGACGAATGTTCATCCTGCAGAAGAAAAGTGATTCCAGATGAAAGAATCAAGATAAAAATAAATATCAGTATTATATTAACTACATTATTACCCATTAAAATAGACTTTTAGACAAAAAAAAAGATAAGATGGTCAGTACATGTTACAAAGAGTTGAATTCTCTAGAAAGAAATAATGACTAAAATTCTATCTTTCTAACAAATTATTTTTCAAATGTATTAGCAAAAGTTGACAGAAAGCAAGAGAAATAGAAAAAAAAATCTACCATCATAATGGCAGTTTTTAATACACTTCTCTCAGTAATTGATAGATCAAAAAGATAAAAATCAGTAAGGACACAGAAAATTTGAATAAACAATAAAGAAGCTTGATCTAATGGTAATTAATGGACATATATAGAATACTACACCAAACACTTCAAAACACACAATCTTTTCAAACACAGAGAGCATTATGTACTACGTCAGAAAGCAAGTCTCAAAAAATTTCTAAGAATTAATGTTATACAAATCATCTCAGATCACAATGCAATTAAGTTAGAAATCAATACCAAAAAGACAAAACCGCTGATGTATGGAAATAAACACATATCTAAATAATTCACAGGTTATAGAAAAAATCTTAGCAGAATTTAAAAAACATTGGACGATGAACAATAAAGAATTGCCTCATTTTACAATTTATGAGATGAAGCTAAAATAGTACTTAAAGGGAAATATATAGCCTTAAATACATGAATTGGGGGGTTGGAGAGACTAAAACTGAGCTAAGTCTGGTTACTTTCACTGTGCCCCTCTACACCCATTGGTTGCCCTTCTCTCTCTTGTTCTGCGTCCCCAGGAGCCTTGCCTGGAAGGACTGCATCATCCCAGCCGCTTTCCAGCTGGTTTGCCCAATGGGTAACACTGACAAGTCATGAGAGGGTAGGAAGAGAGAGAAGGTATTTATTCTCTGCTCCCTCCTTACTGAGCCTTGACGTTGGCAGAGGCTTTGCTGGAATCATGGTTTTTCTTGAGCAGCCCCTCTCATAAAGCTGCAGCCCTCATCAAGAGTCTGCAAAGAGTCCACCTTCCCCTCACAATTTGAGTATAATAGTGGCTTCCTACTGCTGCTGGCTCTGGGTAATTCATCTCTCGTTGGTTTCTTAACCCTGACACATCTATGTAAATATTCCCCTCATTAAACTCTCTTAACCCTTCCTTGGAGTATGCCATCTATTTCCTACCACGACCTTGGCTGACAAGTAGATGAAAGAAAAAATAAAGATGAATAGAAATTAATACAATATGAAACACATATACAGTAGAGAGGCCCAACAAAGACAAAAACTGATAAGCTATTAGCATGATTGATCAAGAAAATAGCCCCTCAAAATCATATTAAAAATGAAAAGGACATAGAGAAATATGGTGTAGAGATTTAAAAGATGCCAAGGTGATAGTACAGTTTTATGCTAATACATTTGAAAACAGATGAAATGGACAAATTTTTAGAAAAAATATAATGTGAATCCAATGAAAATCCCAGAAGATACAGTCCTATAAATGGATGTCCTGCAGCTATCTCAGATTGGAATCCAGGAATTAATTATTAAATAGTGACGAATTTTGTGAGCTGATTGCTAAGTTGTTGGTAGCTCAATATTAGCCAGAGTGGTACTATTCACACTGCAGGAATCAGTGAACATTACAACCATTATAGAATTTGAGTTATTAGTTAAAAAAAAATCTACCAACAATAAAAGCTTCAGTTTCCAAGGGTTAAACCATCAAGCTCTATCAAATATTCAACAAACAAATAATTCCAGTCTTATAAGAATTCTTTCAGGTAAACAAAAAATCATTTAATGAGTTTAGCATAACTTTGATGTTCAATCTGATAAAGTATGAATAAGAAAATCACAAGCAATCTTACTTATTACTATACAAGCAAAAATGCGAAACAAAAAGTTAGTAAAGCAAATCCAGTGATGGGTGTAAAATATAAAATGAAAAAAACGAATTCTTCCCAAAAATACTTACTCTAGATGGGTTAACATTAGAAAAATCTTTCACTATAATTCTCCACCTTAATAAACTTATACCATCGTCTCAATAGATAAAAAATCATCCTCGATGAACCTTAATAATATTCATCATTTTAAAAAAGAAGAAAAACTCCTAACATATCAGTAATGGAAGGAAATTCCTTTAACCTAATGAAGAGTAGCTCCCCAATCCCCACCCCCACTCCCCAAAAGAGCAAACCTGGTAACATGTTGAATGTATTTTTTATGAAGTCAGAAACAACTCAAGGGCACTCAACCACTTTCACTAATTCTATGCAACACTGTGCTGGCGGTTCTAGCCAGCAGTTTAAGGCATGGAAAAGAAATAATGTGTATGAAATTAACGAGGCTTACTGCAAAATATAGCATGGGAGAAGGTAGACAGCACAATCCTCAAGGAGGAACTCTAAAGCCAATATCTATATTACAACAAACCTTGAAGGCAAGGAGAGAAGATTTATAGGGAAAGACCCAGGAAGCTAGGAAAACAGTTTCCCTCCTTTCTCTTCCATAGTGATTCGGCTGACAGGTGAAGACACCACCACCAGGCTACCATCAGGCATCCCTGAGTCTCTGCAGGGACCACAGGATGTGGAAGCACAATGAAATCCCATTCTATCAGGCCCACTTCAGCCACCAGCAGCCAGCTCAGGGTTAAGCAATTGCTCCTTCCATCCTAGGACAATGAATCACCTGTTCTCTGCCCATCTTGCATGGCGGGAGGTCTCAGACATGAGTGTCCTCTGGTGCTGCTCAGAGTGTAGTCCAAAGGCTGCTGCAGGTCTACTGTTTGTTACCGGTCACTAACAAGAAAAGTACAGAAATGGAGAGTAAGCAAGCAGAACGTGTATAGCCACTCAACACAGTCATTTCAAATCTGTTGAATCTAACAATAATTTTTTTTAAATTGTAGCTTATATTTGCATGTCTTTTTTCCCTCAATTTTGTTTTGCTATTAATTTATTTTTGATGCATTTTTTAAAGTATGATGGGATTGAAAGTTTTAAAACACCGCAAAACAACCAAACAAAAATACTAGTCCTTCACTTGGGGCACGTTTAAAATTCTCAGTGCTCAGGCCACACCCTACTCCTACACCTGCTACATCAGAATGTCTGGGGTGGTACAAGACATCAATAATTTTTTTTTCTAAACCCACGCTGTTGTTCTGTGCAAACGAGTGGAAGCCTTGCTCCTCCAAGTATGTCTGTGACCAGCAGCATTGCCATCGCTGGGGAGCTCAGAACTGCAGAGACTCGGCCCCCACCCAGATCTATGGAATCATAATTTGCATTTCAACCGGACGCGTATGACCAGTCAAGTCTGAAAAGGTTAAATTCAGAGAATCAGATCACAGGTGTTGATCCGTTTGTTGAGGCCCATGGGCATAGAGATTTTTCTGGAGAGGCAGGTTGAGGTGGGTTATCACCAGCGCTGACATTACCACAGGGTCTACCTGATGTCTGCCTTTTCTCCTGCTGGCCTTTGCTAAACTAAATCTGTTACTGCTCTCCAGTGGCCCACATGGCGAAGTCCATACCCCTGATGGCACAGTACTCACCACCCCTCTCCTCTACCCCCAACATTTTGTCCCCTTCCTATCTTCCCAAGCTCCTTACATGCTGCCAACACACACACACACCACACACACTCACCCACCAAATACAACATGCACCACATACATACTATGCACACACCACACATTCCCACACACACATACACACATTCACACACCATACACACCTACCACATACACCACATAAACTCACACACACCACACCTGCTATACATACCACACACATACCACACACCACACACATATCATACACACACCACTCACATATCATACACACACACAAACTATGCACACACACCACACACACTCACGCACACAACACACCCCATGCATACCCAAACATACACACACACTCTGGACACACCTCCATGTCTTTGCTGTGATAATTCCCCTACCTCTGCCTGGAATTCTGCCCACTTTCAGCCTCCAGTTAACTTCACCCTCTTGCCTGCCTAAAGAACTCCTTTACCTACTTCAAGACTCAAGTCAAGTATCTTTTTCTCCATGAAATCTCCTGAAAAAGCCATGCATTTCCTTCTCCAATTCCCCACAACTTCTCCTCCATTAGTTCAAATATACCTGTGATTACAGAGTGGGAATCATATGTTTACATGTCTGTCTCATTCGTGGCTTTGCACTCTTAAGGGAAGGGATCCTGTTCTCACGTCATTGTCTACCTGTGGCACCTCATATCCACTATTTAGCAAAAGGAACCATGAATTTTGCAAGAGCCATGGGCCAGGGGTCTAATTAGACCTCAATCCCTCCCCAGAGTTTCATCACTGGCTCACGGGGTTCATCCTTGAAGATGCACCATCAATTAGCCACACCCAGGAAACGTTCAGTAAACGCTGCCTTGGGAATACAAAAATGGAGACACTTACACAGAGAATGCACACTTGATTATTCCATCCTTCATTCCTGCCCAGTAAGTATTCAAAAACAGTCACAATCCAATGGGAAGATGGAGTGATGGAACCCTAAATTTTTGGCAAGGCTTTCGAGAGTAATGAATTAGATTAAAATATTTATAAACCACACCCCTGGGGTGGTATTCTAAATACAATCAATTCTCATTGTTCACGGTAGTTATGTTCTATGAATTTACCTGAAACTGTGAACTGGCAAGTACTCAACATTGCACCTTGGGACATACAGGGTTAGGTTCTTGCAAGCCTGTGGTCACAACATCATCATCATTGTGGGTGTTGGGGGGCTGCTCTTTATTAGGTTAAAGTAATTCCCTTCTATTCTTGATGTATTAGGAGTTTTTCTTCTTTTTTAAAATGATTAATATTATTATTACCATTATTTAAGTTCATCAAAGGTTATTTTTTTATCTATTGAGATGATGACATTAGTTTACTAAGGGAGAGAATTATACTAAAAGATTTTCTAATGTTAAGCAATCCTTTCATTTCTGGGAAAAATCCATTTCGTTCGTGTTATGTTTTATGCACATCACTGGATTTGCTTCCCTAACTTTTTCTTCAGCAATTTTTGCTTCTGTAGTAATAAGTAAGATTGTCCTTTGAATTTTCTTATTCATAGTTTATGAACTCATTAAACTCATTTAATGAGTTTATCAGATTGGACCCCAAAGTTATGCTAAACTCATTAAATGATTCTCTGTTTACCTAAAAGAGTTTGTGTAAGACCGGAATGATTTGTTTCACAAGTGTTTGATAGAGGTTGCTGGCTAAACCCTTGGAGCCTGTGATCATGTGTGTTGGATGACTCAAACTTTTCTGCACTCTACACATGTCCACAAATAACTGCAAAAGCACCACAAGTATTGATTGGGGGGGTTACAAATATTTTTTATCAAGTAAGTGTATTCGAAATATGGAATCTGCAAAAAGTAAGGATTGACTGTATCTAACAAGGGGTAGAGTAGGTGCACTAACAAATCAGAAGAGGCAAGCCAAATTATTTAAGGCCCTAGGGACTCCTGATGTTTCAGGCAAGAGCACTTTGGTGGCTGGGTGCTGGGTCGTGGGAAGCTCTAAGGAGATCCCAAAAGAAGAGCTGGCCAGCCAGAGTGGCATGGAGACGACAGCTATTTAGCAACCCACTAGGGAAGACAGCAATATCTTATTAATGATTTTGACTATACTGGTCCTGCCAGATGCCAAGGTGATAAATACTAGGCTGAGAAATCCCAAATTTCTCCTATTATTCATTACTTAATAAATCTGTTTGACCCACTTATGTTGGAAATTTTATTACCTCTCTTTTAGATAGAAAACTTAAGTATCTTAAGAAAGGGGGAAACTGCTGACACTTAAACAATTTTAACAGCAATCTGTTGGTACTAACAATCTGCTTATGTTTCAAGAGGTACCACCCCCAGTCCTCATGGACAGGAGCAGTCTGCTCTGCAAGAAACCTCAGTGCTGTTCAGGTTTTCAAAATGACAGTTCACCATAGTGTCACCCAAGCACAGAGGGAAGTGGAACAGAGCAGCCTGTTCTCTTGTTTCTGTGCTTTGATGACTGAGATAGGAGTCATGGGCGCTGGCTCAATGATCTTCAAGGTACAGTCTAGTCTGGAGCAGTGCTTCACAAAATGTAATGTGCGTACAAATCACATGGGGATCTTGGTAAAGTGCAAATACTGATTTATTAGGTGTAGAACGGGGCCTGAGACTCTAGATTTCCAACAAGAGTTGCTGCTGCTGCTGCTGGTCCAGGAACTACACTGTGAATACCAAGGGTCTAGACTGGAGCAGCGGTTCTCAGTCACTCTTGGGCATGCATCAGAACCACAGAGACAGTGTCTGTTAAGACATAGACTGCTGCCTCACCCCAACCGGGAATTTCAGATTCAGTAGCTCTAGGTTAGGGCCTAAGACTTTGCCTTTTTAACAAATTCCCAAGAGACAGTAATGCAGCTAGTTTGAGGATCACACTTTGAGAATTACTGGTGTAGACAAGCAAGTCAGACTCTTAGAACCTTATTTCCTCCAGCATATCTACAGTCATAATAATGCTAGACTTTCAGCGTGTTGGCAAAGAACTTAGATTCCCATAAACGATATAGTACTAATGATGAAGTTCCCAAGGGTAGGGGCTACATCTTTTATTCATTCAATACAATTTGAATATAGTAAGAGCAATTAGTACACTCTGGATTTATGACAATTAAATAATTGATTTTACTATCTGGTAGGACTTTTAACCTTCTAAGTGCTTTCTGTCTCAACTAGTGCAAAGCTAATCAGCAGCTGCCAACTCTTGCTCTCCATCGACTTTTACAAATTTCAAGGAATCCCTCTTCGCTCTTTCCTTTGTTTCAAATGAAAAGCTCTAGAAAGAAACCAACTGGGGAGCAGAGGGTTATGGCTCCTTCACTTTATATCTCTTTTACCTAAAACAGGACCTATCAAAATGTAAGTGCTCAATAAATGTTTGAGAAAGAGGAAAGAAGGAAGGAAGGAAGGAAGGAAGGAAGGAAGGAAGGAAGGAAGGAAGGAAGGAAGGAAGGAAGGAAGAAGGGAGGGAGGGAGAAGACATATCTCCTTAGTTCAATGTGTAGTTTGCTATTGGAATTTCTTCAAAATGACTAAACTGAATATCTTTCTAAAGGCAGAATTTTATTTATTTTTAGTTGGCTCTATGTTCCAGATAAAGTCCTTCTAGCAATAAAAATTCAAATGATTTCTTAATAATAATAATGATAATAAAATTTAAAAAGCCAAAATGTTAAGACACCATTAGCTTACACAAAGCATTTTGAAACAAGGTCACTAGGGAAGGCACAACCATGATCTATAACATTATCTTTCTTCTAACTACACTGATTATGTAAGTAGATTGATCTCTCCTGTACAAAGAGAAGAGCTACTGGCCAAAGATGATCGTGGTGTGTTTGCTCAGTTAAACAATTAAGGCCAGATATTTGCCCACAGCAACTCAGCTGTCCCTTCACTGAGACATTCCAAGAACTGAAGAGGTTTGGCTGCTTCACCTGGTGATGAGACCAATGTCTGCAAACCATTGCAGGTCCCGATTATGTGCTGGTGATTTCCGGGAATCAGGGGGAGGTTCAAAGAGAATCAGATGCATTCTATACCTAAGTAGTTATAAGAGAGGTATGCACAAAGGCTGTAGGACAGAGGAGGTAGCGACAAAATATTAATACTCCTTGGGAGAGCCCGGAAAGATTTGGAAAAGGGTAACATTTATGCTGGCTCTAAAAGGAGGTATGAGAGTGAACTTGGAGCAGCAGGTAGGACACAGTCATTGCTAGGCAGAGAACAGCATGTGCTGATGTACTGAGTTTACCTTTTAAAAAAACATGTGTTGTCAAACCAGTTGGGGTAGGGGGTCAGCTGGTGTCCCAGCCTTGAGTACTTATCACCTGGGTTCACCCAGGCCAAGTAGCTGTTTATAGCAATATTTGCAGATATAGTTTAATTCAGGGCTTGATGACAGCTAACAATTCACTAAGAATGACTGAGCCCAAAACTGTGGAACAAAAACCATATGCAGTTTACCATGCAGCTCCAGTAGTACGAGCACGAGTTCCATATCTACCGAGAAGGGTCTGTCTGATCTTAACTTCCAATTCCTCGTCACCAAGGAAGTGGTAAAGCTCCTTGGCCACTGGGACTCTGTTACTCGAGATTTCAAATCTTTCACTGTTCAAGATCTGCTGATCCACTTTTCTGAGCCTTGTGCTATTTTCATCCCTATACAGTCCACCCTGTTTTCTTGGGCCAGAACCTGTATATTCAGCGCCTGTTTCAACACAGATTCAAAGGGCATTTTCCTAACAGACATTTTGCCAATTTTGCTATGAAGAATTCTCCTGTTTATTGTGTGACTTGTTGGCCCACAAATGGCTTCTCTCTTTGGTGACAAAGCCCTGCAGCTTTTTTACTTCTCTCTTGTTTGAACATATCATTTCCAGAGCAGCTGCCTGTGTGTTCTTAGATATTAGCAGTCTACTGTGGTAGGACAAGGAGAAAGATATGGCATGTCCTGTTTCTTTTGATGAAAGGAGTACCTTCCCAAATGGACTGGAACTGAAAATGGTCCCCTCCTTGAGTTGGAGTTTCCCACTAGGAAAAAAAACAGATGGATTGACTCATTCAGTAATATTTATGAAGAATCTGCTACGTGCCAGGCATTATCCCAGGTGCTGGGATAGGGTGGTAAGCAAAACAGACAAAAAATCCTTGCCTATTTGGACTCTGTGATACCCCCTGTGTAATTCCGGAGGCACTTAAACTTCCACCTTTCAACCATTCCGAGATAACCATCATGTAGGCTCTATAAAGATGTGAAGAAATATAAGAGCAGGATACACTCAAGGAGCTATAGAAAATCACATCTGTTATGAATGTGCTTCTCTGACCTAATACAAGTAAGTGCCTGGTATTTATTTATTATTTTCTTCAATAAACATTTATTAAGCATCTACTATTTACCAAGCATTTGTAATTCAGAACAGTTCTTCTCAAATTTTAATGTACATATGAATCACTTGGGGATCTTGCTAAAATGCAGATTATGATTCATTTGATGCAGGGGTTGGGGGTTTAGATTCTGCATTTCTACCAGGCTCTAGGTGATGCCAGTGGTACTGGTTCATGAACCACACTTTGACACAATCACTTACCTTCTGGTGGAAGATAGGGAATCAATAATTAGAGAATAGTGAGTCGATATATAGAAAATACAGGGTAGCAGGAGAACGGAAGGGGGCCCAGAGCAAGAACTGAAGATGAGGAGACTAGGATGAGATTGAGCTCCTGAAATACACCTCTGAGTCTAGCATGAAGGCTAGTCTGGAAGGTAGTGAGGGAGAGACTGAAGACACCAGCCAATATGCCCATAAGGCTACCATGTGTTGAGGACATCACTCTAAGCCTCGTGCAGAGTGCTCTATAGCCTTATCTCATTTAATCCTCTCCATAGCCCTCTGAGATAGGTACCTGTGGTAAGCAGAATATTGCCCCCAGGGAAGTCCATGTCCTGATCCCTGGGACCTATGGATATGGCACAGAGGAATTAAGGTTGCATGTGAAGTTTGGCTTACTTATCTTCTGACCGTTAAGCTAGACAGGCCCAGTAAAATCATAGGCCTCCTTGAAGTGGAGGAGAGAAGCAAAAGAAGAGTCAGTGTCAAAGTGATGCCATGTGAGAAAGATTCAACTGGCCACAGCTGTCTTTAAAGACAGAAGAGGGGCCACAAACCCTCTAGAATGCAGGCAGCCTCTAGAAATGGAAAAACCAGAAAATTTCAGTTTCCCTAGAGCTTCCAGAAGGAACACAGTCCTACTACCCTTGATTTTAGCCCAGTGAGACCTATTTCAGACTTCTGACCTCCAAAACCATAAGATAATAAATTTGTGTTGTTTTAAGCCACCATGGTTATAGTTACAGCAGCCATAGGAAACTAATGCAATGCCCTTTAAAGATTAGGAAATGGATGCACAAGAAGTTCATTAACTTGCTAGTAAGTGGCTAGGTTATGGTCTGAACTCTGGACTCGTCTTCACTATAGTGAGGTTCTGGATTTAAAAAATAGGACTTGGCAGGATTTGGTGACTATGTAATATGCAATGATTCAGGGGATGAAGAAATCTAGGATTTCACCAAGGTTTCTGGTTTAAGCTACCATTGGGGAAGTGACACCACTCACTGATGAGAAGATAAGAAGCAAATGAACAATAAACAACTGTGGGAGAAGCCTAAGACATATTTGTATTTAATTTGCATACTCAGATCTGGATTCTGCCAATAGTCAAGCCAAACTATGCTGGTTCCTCCTAAGGAATAATATCCTCAAGATAATCTTCTCTATGGCTCCTCATTCAAGAACGAGGGGTGCAGAGTTGGGACAAGGAGATGGAAAAAGAGCATGTGAGAGGGCTTGACTAACAGGGTTAGCTTTTATCTTTTTTAAATCTTGAAATGTCATTTATTTGTTCAAAGAAGAATTACATTTTATAGCCCAGCTCTATGAGAAATTCCAATATGATTCAAGTGTTTTAACATGCTTAATGCTGTGACCAGTTTTTAATTGGGACCTTATTAAATACCCTATAATGTAAACAAGAAATCATTTTGGTTTAAGAATGTTTTAGTTTCCATAAAGATATAGCAAAAGCCTTTATCTTTTGACAAAGGACTTCCCTGTGGTGTGAGAATTATTATTGGATTGGCACTTCTCTTCAATACCATGAATTTCCCTCAAAATCAACTTAGAAGGCCGGGCACAGTGGCTCACGCCTGTAATCCTAGCACTCTGGGAGGCTGAGGCGGGCGGATCATTTGAGCTCAGGAATTCCAGACCAGCCTGAGCAAGAGCGAGACTGCCCCCCCCAATCCCGTCTCTACTAAAAATAGAAAGAAATTAGCCAAACAACTAAAAATAGAAAAAAATTAGCCGGGCATGGTAGTGCATGCCTGTAGTCCCAGCTACCTGGGAGGCAGAGGCAGGAGGGTCGCTTCAGCCCAGGAGTTTGAGGTTGCTGTGAGCTAGGCTGACGCCACGGCACTCTAGCCCAGGCAAGAGAGGAGACTCTGTCTCAAAAAAAAAAAAAAAAAATCAACTTAGAAAGTACCTGCCTATCAAACATATCTAATTTCCTCTTCTTTGATCCACAATACAATATGGAGACTTGAGGAACCTTCTTTGGGAGACTTTTTTTTTTTGTTTTAAAGGAAGATGTCCTACTGGCTAATATGGCTAAAACTCCCTGTCTGTGGGAGGCTATGTTATATGGCTATGTTATACAGGCTTTGGAGTTTCGATGCTGGTTCTGCTACTTACTGTCTGTGTCATCTTGGACAAGGTACTTGATCTCTCTGAGCCTTCTTTCCTCATTTGTAAAATGAAGATACAATTTCTATCTCTTGGGGTTACTGTGATGATTAAACGAGACACATATATAAAATTTCTGGTACGTGAAAGGCATTTAATCAACATTTCCTTTAACTTTTAAATCAGAAAAGCCTATGGTAAAGAGAAGGGGAAAAAAATCTGCCTGTAATATATCACTACCTATTATGGGAAATCCCTGTTACACGGTACATTTTTATCTCTTCTAAAATGTGGCTCAGTCTTCGCAGCTACTTGCCAAGTAAAATGGAGAACTCTGACATCCACCACGTAGCTCAGCTGGTTTATTATCTGGGTTTAAATCTTGAGCTCCAAGGCTCTGCAAAGCCTGCTGGAGTGAGAGCTGCACTTACACAGGGAGAGCTGGGGTCAAACTCTCACTGCTCTTCTAGGGCCATTCATCCCAGTCGGCTCATCATGTGTAACCCATGTAAAAGCAGGCCCCCATGAGCTCCAGTCTCAACCCACAGTCGTACTCAGACAAAGCAAGTCCAGTGGGAAACATAAAATGGAAGAATCAAATATTTTTGACTCTTTTCTAAATTATCCCCCTTCCACAACTACTCTTAGCTCTGGTCTTCTCTCAAAAAGCCACATTTTACTCTCTTACTTTATCCAGATCTCTGCTGAAGTGTCACCCATTCAAAGAGGCCTCCCTGACATCTTCATCTAAAAGTGTGATGTTATGATATGTACATATTGGCTTTTGTCCACAGTTCCTGGCTCATACCTTGTTACAATTTTTCATATGTGGGAGCACTCTAGGCCTCAGGAGCAGGCTTCAGGAAACAGAATCTCTCTCTTTGATCTTCTCCTGTCTTCCTTTCACCTGCTTAAGACAGGACTCTAATCTGATCGTGGGTCAAAGGACCCTCATTCCAGGGAAGGTCCTGCCTCATATCCTGGAGGAAGGAATGCTGCACAGAGAGGCACGAAAAAGTCTAAACAGACAGGCCTTGCTAGATTTAGATTTTTGTCTAATCATATTTCTACACCGTTGTCAATCATACTTAACCAATGAAGGAAGTCTCCATAGAAGATCAAAGGACAGAGTCCAGAGAGCTTCTAGATAGCTGAACACGTGGAGGTTTCTGAAGGGCAGTGCACCCGGGGAGGGCATGGAAGTTTCACATCCCTGCCCCCATCCTTCACCCTATGCAGCTCTTTATCTGTATCCTTTGTAATATCCTCTATAATAAACCACTAAATGTAAGTAAGTGTTTCCCTGAGTTCTGTGAGCTGCTCCAGCAAATTAATTGAATCCAAAGAGGGGGTCATGGGAACCCCTTGAAACCAGGTGGTCAGAAGTTCTGAACGGCCAGACTTGTGACTGATGTCTGAAGAAGGAGGTGCAGTTTTTGGGGACTGAGCCCCCAACCTGTGGGATCTGAAGCTATCTCCAGGCAGACACTGTGGGAACTGAGTCGGAGGACACCCAGCTGGTGTCTGCTGCTTGATGTGTGGGGGAAAATCCCACACATTTGGTCATAGAAGTCGTTTTCTGTGTGGACGATCGTTGCAGTCTAAAAACAGAGGAAAAACATGGTTTGAGTTTTTCCTGAACAAATAGCATCTCCTCTTTCTTTCCCTTTATCCTTCTTAGTATTTTTTCATAGACCTTGTTTCCATCTGAAACTATATCATAAATTCATGTTTATTTGAATATCGACTGTTTCTTCCACTCTCATGTAAGCTCAAGGAAGACAAGGTCTTTCTCTGTTTAGTTATGATTATTATTATCATAATTCTCGGCTGTATACCTAGCACTTAAAACTGGTCTGGGCACAGAAGACATGCTCAAGAAATTTTTGTTAGCTAAATGGCAAAAGATAAGTTTTTTAGAAAAATAATACATATTATTTATACTATTTATTGAGTTAGGCCACCCCAAATTCTCTGAGTTAAGCACTGTTATTATCCTCCCTGTTTTATAGGTGAGGAAACCAAGGTTTCATGAGCTCAAAGAGCTTGTCCAGAGACACACAGACTGCATGCAGTGGGATCAGAAATCAAACCTACACCCGTGCTCTTAAGCCCTACACCAATTGCATCCCTCTCTGGAGAGTTAAGAGTGAACAGGTGACTAGACCAAAGGGACTTTAAGTGCACGTCGAAATCTGTGGTGCCATTAACTAATATGAAAGCATCATACAATGTTGTCAAAAAATAAAGCATTTTAACTATTAGGAAGTAAGTTTGCCAACCTCCTACTGGGCCCTCAGAAGGAAATGGATATGTAACTCAAGTAGATGGGCAAGGAACAAACATAATCTACAAAGGGAAGTATCCTTTTAACTTGACCATGGGAGCCAACATAGATTGACCCGATAAGGTAAGGGTCTATTTGGGAACACCAGAAACATCCTCTGTTCCAAACTGCCTGCTCTGTGCCTGTCCAAAAGGCAGCCCGCAGCAGGTTATTGCTCAGAAAAGCGGGTTCATGTTGAGAGCAGAGGGAGCCATTTATGTAAAGATAAGAAGTAAATGGCTGAGACGAAAGCACAGAAACTTGTGGTCATATAAGGAAGGTCATCGCAAGTTCTGGGGTACGTTTGCTTAAGACCGACACAGGTTCTCAGAGAATAAGGGAAGGCTGCCTATGAAGTTAGGGCAAGACAAACACACAGAGCCAATTTCTCTCTTTTCTGAGTTCTTTGAGCACACCACATGTTAGGTAATTATCAGTTTATCTGATTTCACTTGCTTCTCTTCGAGATATTTCCCAAGAGTGAATGTGCTTTGTTTTTCTCTGTATCTCCAGCACCTACCACAGTGCTTAGTATATTTCAGATTTCAATAAATATTTGTTATATACATGTATGATAGAAAACAAAGTTATTTTTGATAATTTAAATACCAAGATAATATATTTTTAAATTGTCATTACTTTAAACTTTTGGCTCATACATGCCTTTTAGCAGAGATATGGCAGAATGGTTAAAAATATAAGCTTTATATTCAGGAAATTCTGGGTTTAACCCTGGCCCTTAATATTCTGTGCCCTGGGAAAATCTGTGAACCTTTCCAGACTTAACTTTATTCATCTGTATATTGGAGATAACCACTCAGGATTGTTGTGAGGATAGTATAAAGCCCTTTTCTCGGGTCTGACAATAGAAAACTTTCAATAAATGCTGTGTATTACCTTTAGAAAATGTTTTCAGGTAATCATCTCAGTTTAACCTTCTTCTGTTGAGGCTTGTTGGAATTCTGGTAAATAATTTACTAACCATTTTCTAAGGTTAAAAAAGTAGAAAGTTGGCCAGGCTTAGTGGCTCATGCCTATAATTCTATCATTTTGGGTGGTCGAGGCAGGAGGATCACTTGAGTGTAGGAGTTTGAGACCAGCCTGAGCAAGAGTGAGACCACATCTCTTCTACAAATAGAAAAATTAGCCAGAGACGTGGCAGTCACCTGTAGTCTCAGCTACTCAGGAGGCTGAGGAAGGAGGATCACTTGAGTCCAGGAGTTTGAGGTTGCTGTGAGCTATGATGATGCCACTGCTCTCTACCAGGGTGACTGAGCAATACTCTATCTCAAAAAACAAAAAATTGAAAGTAAAAAGATATAATGACTATGTAGGAATTTAATACTTTAGCATGTTAAAATTACCATCAACAAAACTGAAACAAATAGTAAACTAGAAAAGGTGTTTGCAATAAATAAAATAAATATTTAATATTTAAAGAGGTCAATGTGAAAATTGTTTAAGGCCTGCAAAAAAGGTAAACAAGCTTAAAAGATAATTCACCAAACAAGAAATTTTAATGGCTGAGAAACCAGAAAATTAAAATAAATCTTTTATACTTGTCAATAATGGAAGAAATATCTAACAGAACAATGGATCATTTTTTTGCATATCAAATTAGCAAGAACAAAAAGAGAGAGAGAGAAGAAAAGAAAGAGGGACAAAGAGAAAGAGAAGGAAAAAAGGAAGAAAGGGAAGAAAAAAGAGGGAGGTAGGGAGAAAGGGAAGGAGGGAGAAAGGAGAAAAAGAAAGAAAGAAAGAAAATTAAAATGTGGAAATTGTACACTTTCAACTGGGGTTTTATATGTAGCCAATGGGAATAAAAATTGAAAGATATTTCCTGAAAAAAATGTGGCAATAATATGAAGCACATTTAAAAAAAGTATGCCCTTTGACTCAGGATCTGCAGATCCAGAATCTAATCTAAGGAAATAATTCAGGATTACATAAGATATATATTAACATATATGATGACATTCATTTCAGAGTAATTTTAAAAAGGTAAAATATGGAAAAAAACACAAATGTTAAATTATTGCACTGTGGGAAATGCAGTCACTAAACATGTTTTTTTAAATATATGTAATATCTTGAGAAATTACTAATCTAATGTCAAAAAAATAATGGGAATGTAAAAAAATTGTTTTTTGGGGGGGCTTTGGGACATTTTTATGGAATTTTGTGATTCTAATTATGTACATATGTGTGCATATATATACCATATTTCATTGATTCTAATGTATACATTTTTCACATTTTGAAATTAGGATCCGTCTAAAATCAGCACTATCTTAGATACAGTGAAATACTGTTTATTCATGAAACTATCTCTATGTACTTGGTGCTATTATGGGTAACAAAGCACAGAATTATTTTTCTAGATCTGTAAAGAATGATGATGGTACTTTGATAGGGATTGCATTAATTCTGTAGGTCATTTTAGGTAGTATGGACATTTTAACAATGTTGATTCTGCCAATCCATGAGCAAGGTAGTTTTTTCCATCTGTTTACATCTTCTACAATTTCTTTTCTTAGTGTTTCATAGTTCTCCCTGTATATGTCTCTCACCTCTTTCATTAAATATATTCCTAGATATTTAATTTTCTTTGATGCTATTTTAAAGGTATTGTATTTTTGATTTGAATTTTGGCTTGACTGTTATTGGCGTATATGAAAGCCTCTGATTTGTGTGTATTGAATTTGTATCCTGAGACTTTACTGAATTCATTTATCAATTGCAGGAGTCTCTTGATTGAATCCTTGGGGTTTTCTAGATATGTTAACAAAGCAAGAGTTAACCTCTTAAATCAAGACATTTCAGAAAAAGAAAGCAAAGGTAAACCAAGAAGAAAAAACATGAAAGAAATAAAGATAAAAGCAGAAAAGCAATGAATTAGAAAAAAACAAAAAAGAGAGACAACTAATAAACACACCTAAGAATTGAATCTCAGAAAAACAACAATGAAATAGGTAGCTTAAATGGTTAATATAATTTTTTAAAGAAAGCACAAAAATGTACAAATGTAGAAGTGAGAAAAAATACACATAAACAAATATAAAAGGAATTTTAAAATATTATAAGAAATCTGGATGAAACAGATTATTATAATATAAATTACCAAATATATAAATTACCAAAACTGACAGCAAAAAATATGGCATCAAGGAGACCAAATACCACAAAAAAACAGAGAAAGTTGTCAGAAATTGCCCAGGCAATTCCACAGAGGACTTCAATCAACTTCTGTCACACCTACAAGGAATAATTTCCAATGCTATTCAAGTAGTTGCAAAGCATAAAGAAAAAAGGAGGACATCCAAGCAGTCTTTACAAAGCCAGCATAACTTTGACATCAAAATCTGAAAATAATAACACAGAAAACTACAAACCAATATTTTAAGAATACTACTTAAAAATCCAACATAAAATAATGGAAATAGAACTCAGCCATGCATTGAAAAAGAAGATCAAGAGAGATTCACTGAAATAATTTTAAAATTCAACACATTGAAAGATCAAAGGAATGTCAACCTAAAGGAAAAAATTGAGGCAAACTTAATATATAAGTAGAGAGTTTATTTCGGCGAAGTTTGAGCACTGCAACCCAGAAATATAGATTCAAGTTTCCCTGAGTACACACTCCAATTAGCATAGTTATAAGTAGGTTTCTAAAGGAAAAGAAGAGGCGGTTCCTCAGTTGTATACCAATAATTTACATAAAAGTAACACAAGCCACTGATTGGCTATGCATTGTTCTTTGTACACTAATTCCATGAACTATGAAGATAATAGGTGAGGTAGGTAGTCAAGAGCAAAATACCTTTAAACAATTGCCCTCAGACATGGGTGTAGCAGGCACGACTGAAGTCCCATTCTCAGGTGTTTCTTAGCCTGATAAGTTTTGCCTACCTCACATAGTTCAGACTGCTCTGAGCTATTTTTCTTCTCTTAGGAGCAAAACTATAATTCTTGCCATAGATGTTAAAAAGAAATTTGTAAAAATTTCAATACCTATTCAATGTACTTTTTTTTTATATGTAAGAGACTCCTACAGCAGGAACAGAGGGATATTTTTAATTCTAAAAACCTGTGGGTGTGAATGTGCCTGGACTGATATGTGTATATTAAAAATCCAGCTTCATTCCTAATGGTGAGACTCTAGAATTATTTGTTTTAAAGTCAGAAATGGACTAAAATGTACCCATATCATAACTATGATTTAAAATTATTTTTCAAGTACTATTATCATTAGGAAAGAGAAGTAAGAGGAACAAAACTGAAAGTGTACTCTTCACCAACCTGTGCTGGATAAAAGATAAACAGATAAAGCGATCTGAATACAGGAGTGTTGCAACATTATAGCAGAGACCTCAAGTGGGCCCTCATCACTGCCCGCTAATTGCACCCTATTTCCATCACATGTTCACTCTCCCACCATCCTGGACATGAGTTTCCCAACTCCTTGATCCTGAAATCTTTAAAACATTCTCCACCCTCCATACTTACATTTCCTCAAGTGGCATTGCTTATCCTTTTGCTGAGAAATAAAAGTCTTCAGAATAGCACTTCATCCTCCCCTCCCTCCTCCCTATGAATGGGATGAATTTTCCACTTCCTCTCTAAAGCCAGCCATGCCATTGTGTTCTGGATCCCATTCCTCTCCCTAGTCAAGGACTTTCCTCTGTGCTCTTTATTGCATTGTCACACAAAGCTAACACTTAAATGCACACACAACTTCAAATCTCCTCCATCCATCTCCCAACTTTCAGCTCCCTTTCATAGCTGATACTTTCCAATTCCATCTCCACCACTCCACAGGCACCGCTCCCAGCAAAGTCAAATCATCTCCTCTTGCCAAACCCAGCAGTCACTTTTCTGTCCCCATCTTTCTTCAGCAAATTCTCAGGGGTTTCAAAACAACTGGCCACTTCCTTCTTGAAACACTGTCTCCACCCAGCTTCTACAACATTACAGAAAGTGTATGTTTTGATGTTTTTTTAGTAAATTTACAGAGTCGTGCAACAATCACCCACAATCCAGTTTTAGATCATTTCCCTCACCCCAATAAGATCCCTCTTGCTTAATTACAGCTAATTTCAGTTACCATGCCAACATCAGACAACTACTAATATAATACATTTTCTCTTTGTAAAAATTTGCTTTTCCTTTTTGACACACACTCCCTAGGTGATTTCATACAATCTTGTGGCTTTATATACTATCTATATGTCGGGAATAATCAGATTTATGTCAATAGCCTCGACCTCTCTCCCAAACTGCAGACTCACATATCCAGTGGCCATTCAGCATCTTTACTGGGAGTGCTAAAGTCTCAAACACTTCTAAACCATACTGTTGCTTGTCTGCTCCCCAGGTATGGTAGTTAACAGCATGGTCTGCAGCTAGACTTCCGAAGTTTGAATGTTGACTCTCATCTATTAATCCTGTGACCTTAGACAAGCAACTTAATCTTTCTGGGCCTTTATCATTTATAAAATGAGGGTTACGAATAGTACCTATCTCATGCAATTGTGTCCAAGTCAAAATAAGACGATAGAAATGAATCTCTAAATTTAACATTTTATTTGGGAAAAAAAGAATTGCAATTCAGGTCATACACACAGACTGGGTGGTCTTCAGTATGTCTGAAGAACAAAGAGAAGGTTAGAGGTTTTATAAAAAGGAGAAATGTTATGTGTTGCTCAAAGTTCATTGACACTAGTGAGGGTCTAGGTAGCTGGTAAGCTCTGACAGGTGAGCTATGGCAGTGGAAAAATTAGTCCTAGAGTTGCAGCAAGTTATCCCAGAAGCTATAGATAAAACTGGTTTCAGATTACAATGAGCAATTTCAGCAGTCAAGCTTGCAGAGAATTATATTCTTGAAAGAGCTACAATCTAATAATAAGTGTATTATAACTTTTCTTTGGAAACATAAAGTTATATATATATATATATATGAGAGAGAGAGAGAGAGATCATATAGGAATCTCAGATTTAAAAACCTCTTGAGGCTAGGAAGCCAAACCAAGGCAGACTTTAGAGTTTACTTATAGTCTTAAGGTTCCTGGGCATGCCAGGAAGTGATAGTTTTTCATTGTAAGGATGAGAATCCTTGAAGTCAAGCATTTTATGCGTATTTTCATTTTGACATTTTAATCAAAGCCTTGGTAATATAACCAATGTTTTCAGTTGTATTTTGCTATAAAGAAAGATCATATTTTTATTGGACTTGTGTAAATAACTATATTGCCATGAGAATATTCACAAGTAGCTTTTAAAATTTTGGAGAAATTAAGAAAAATGATTTTATTTTTGTTTACAAAAGCATATTTTAACAAATTGCTCTAAATTATAGACACCTTAAGAAAGAAAATTTCCTTAAATCTGAAAAACAAAACATTTAAGTAAAGAACCAACAATGTTTTAAATGAAAGTCATAAAAACATTATCAATTATTTAATCTCAGGCAAACAACTTTTGCTTGATCTCCAGTAGTAATTTCATGGATCTGACAGTTTTTTGTTAGAGTTCTGGAAAACTTTATTTAGCCATTGATTTTAAAGTCATCAGAAATCTATACTTACGAGTGCTTATTGGAATCTTTTCCATGAACCCGATCGTAAATGTTTTAGAGAAGAATTCAAAATAAGAACTGTGGATGATAAAAATTTAGAATAGCCATGGTTAAAAATCTGATGAAAGGTTACAGTTAACAAGGAAATTTAGTTATTTCTATTACATATAGTATTTTAAGATAATAACCAGAATTATGACTAATAACATATTAGATTTCTAGGAATTTATATAAATTTTGAAATATTTATGTCCACAACATATCCATAAATGTAACTAAAAGAAGATTTAGTATCACTTTTCATTTGGCAATGTTTTTATACAATTTATCAAATAAGTTTAATTACTTAATATTTCTATAAGAAGAGAGATATGTCTTTTAAGGCTTTCCAGGGTCTCACCTGAAAAATTCCAAAATTAATTTTAGATTAAAGAGACTTAAATTAGAATTTGATTTGAAGGCAGTTTGTCAAATATTAAAAGGCTCATAACATTTGATCAAAATAGGATCATACGTCATTGTAAAATAATAGTCATTTATTTAACAAATGGCAATCAAAATACTTCAAAAGCAAGACAAGAATTTACATGGATGTAAAAAAATCACCCTTTTAAAGCTCGGTTTTTCTAAGTAATCAAAAATCTAATAAATAAATCTAAAAGAAAATTATCTTGGTAAAACATAAAATTTTTGTTTCTAAGGCAAGCTACTAAAAGGCAAAGAAAAACCTTCTGCATTGTAATTGTTTCTCCTTAGGGGAAGCTCATTTAGATAATCTGGAAGTCAAACCTAATGAAAAGAGTACTTGAATTTAATTAAACACAGAAAGAATATGTCCAAGATTGTTAGTATACACTATATTATATAGGAATGTAAACAAGAAAATAAGTATTGTAAGCAGGGGAATACATAGCTCTTAGTAACAGCATGGAAAGTATCCTGGCTATATGAAACAATTACAATTTAGACATATCAAGAAAAGCCAAGAGTGAAGAATCAGGTTACGCTTAAGAAGTAGATTGCTTTTCTAGGCCTTCCAGATAAACATTTCAGTGTAAGACCGTAATAACAGAATTTGAGATGGGGAAAGAAGTTACAGGAGCTGATGAAAAAGTTGAAGGAGAGAGTTATTATCCCAGGCCTTCTCAGGCAGAGAAAAAGCTGAAAGCAATGATTTATAACCTGCAAATCACGTGTAATGAGATACAGCAAAAGTTGAACTTCTGAAATACAAATTTGAGAAATTGTTAAAGCCAAATTCTACCTCAAGAAATTAAATAACCATTTTAAATGAAGAGGACAGTGTTTTTAACCTACAACGAGGAAAATTAAATGGATCTCAGGAAGAAGATGGCTGTTTAAGAAACAGATTTTAGAACTAAAAATCAAAACTTCTTGTAATTTTATTAAAAACAGATCAATACTTCAAGAAAACCTTGTTTTAAATATAGGAAACCAGACTCTTGTCCTGTATCAGTGTACCCCCGACATCGATGTTTAATTGTTAGAAAAACACACAAACATTTTTTTCCAATCCCAGCCAAATGATCATACACAAAACTTTCTTATTAGGCCCATCTTTTATAAATCTCTTTCAACTCATTTAGACCTTTTATCATTTTCCCAAACTCCCAGTCTTAGTCCTATAATTTTTTTTTTATTTTGGAGTAACCACTTATTTTATCTTAGGACAAAAATTTATTACATGAGATTTTTTATAGAGAATATTTTTTCCTAAATTTATATTTTAATTAATAGAAATAAATATATTTATTCTTTATATAAAATTTAACAAGCCAAAAACAAACTGATATTTATTTAGCAATTTGTCTCCTTTCTTAAAAATCTTATTTGGATGTGATCTAGACATTAATGATTATTTATTATTTAATTTAACATAATATAACTTTAAGATTTTAAATTATATGAAAAATTTATTTATAAATGTTTATTTCATTTATAATTATCTAATTTATATATTTATAACAATTAGATTATTTATGAAAATTAAGACATTAGAGCTGGTTATTAAGTTTTTTTAATTAACCAATTTTATAGCCTGTTAATATCAAGTATTCACCTAAGCAAAAACCCTAAAGTTAAAAACATGGGTATCTTGCCAGTAACTCAGAAGATATAGCTGTTGTTATTAAATCAACAATATTGAATTAATCTTATTTATTAAAAAGTGAATAAAAGAAGATCTTTTTGTTTTAGGGTGGGTTTACAGCTTTGTGATATTAAAACATCTAACAGAGGCAAATACAAAACTAACCAGTAAACCCAGGCAAAAATGTATGTTGACAATTTTGAAGACATTTCTAATTTTATTTTATCAATACTTTTAAAGCCAATAATTTACCAATGATTTTCTTAAGTCATGTCAACTAAAAAAACAGCTTTGGGTTAGTTACTATATATTTTATATGAGCACTGAATTATTTAAACCAATCAAAACAGAATTTCTTAAGGGATTTCTGACTGACTATATCAGATTTTATTATGTAGACAAACATAAGACATATACATGCACATATACATAAACACATCTAAACACATACACATACACATAAATAAAGATCTTATAGATTTTATTTTAGAATTTTAGTCATAAGATAGTAAAACACATAAACTCACTGGTTTATAAAAAATATTTGGAGATGAAATTTTTTTTCACAAAGTGGAATAAGCCTAAACTTTCAGATTTTTAAAAAGAGGCAATCTTATAAAGGCTGTGAACCAAATTTTGGGTAAAGCAGTTTGAGTCAGTTACCAGTATACTAGATTGGACAAAGAATAGTTAACTGTAAAAATGTGACTGAATTATGTGTCGAGGCCCAAAGATAAGAGTTAGTCCAACAAGGTCTGTGCAGCGTTTTCTTGGACTCGATTTTTTGTCCTTGAAGATAAGAATGTTGCTATTCCTTTTACTATAGGGAGGGGTATTTATTAATACATGGGAATTTCATATTTTGCTTTTAGGAAACATCATAAAGTTCAAAATGATTTTCTTTTTGTATCTGCCAGTTTTTAAGTGTTTTTGCTTAAATAGTCAGTATGCCAGAATAGCTGCTCAGAGAAGGATAAAGAGGAGGAATTGTAAGAAGGGGAGGGCAAAGCTCAGGAGAGAAAAAAGTTTCAGCTACCTTTGAGACAGTATGTTATAGTGAGCTGATCTTTGAATGCTGAATGGGTAAGGGTATTTTTGGCCTCAAGCTACCAATGAAATATGCATATCTTATTTGGAGTCTATGATATTATAGGCATGGTCTTTTAGTTTTGTTTTCAGAAAAACAGACTGCATGATTCTTATGATGTTTGCACATGTTATCAGTTGGTGTCCCCGAAAATATCTTGGCATGCCTTTGAACTTTGAGAGCTCATTTGTAACTAAATTATCTAGGTGATTTAGTTTAATGTCCAATACACAAAGGCCAATTAAACACAAGTACTGAATACACAAAGGGCAAATAAAGTCAAGTGCAGGTGGAAAATAAAATACATATTTACCAGGAAGGACAATAGCCTTCTCAAAATGAAGGGAAAAAAATCCCCTCACCCAACCCTAAAGGTCCAAACCTCACAGCAGAGGTCAATAACAGGAAAATAAACTTCTCCAGCAAGAGATCTCCCAAATAGCAGGGAGAAAGACCTTTCTTCAAACAGGAGGGGGGAAAAAAAAACCTTGCCCAATAAAATCCCAATAAAAAACAGAACTCAAACCCAAATCAAGAGTTCTGTCCAGGAGAGATTCGCCAAGAGGAAGAAAAGGCAAACCACAAAGTCTGGGTATGGACCTCAAAGGGCCCCAGTGTGGGTATCTCATGCTGTAGTTCCAAGGGCCGGTGATTCTCCCCAAGGTGAGTTAGCTTTGAATCCCACATCTGACATTATGAATATTGAAGTCAAAATAAAAATGTAGAGACAAATCTCTAGATTTAACCTCTTGTTTGAGAAGAATGAATTGCGATTTGAGGTATACCTGCAGACTGGGTGGTGTTTGGTATGTTCTAAGAACAAAGAGAAGGTTAGAGATTTTACAAAAAGGAGAAATGCTATGTATTGTTTGCTGAGAAAGTTCATTGGCACTAGTAACTGAGTAACTGGCAAGCTCCAATTGGTGAGCAACAGCCATGGAAAAAATTAGTCCTAGAGTTGCAGCAAGGTACCCCAGAAGCTATAGATAAAACCGATTTCAGGTTGCAACAAGCAGTTTGCAGTCAGGCTTGCAGAGTATTACACTCTTGAAGCAATGTTTTGTATCCTGAGGGCTTTTTCCCCTTGCTGGCTTCCTAACTCTGTTTTAGTTGGGTATAGTAAGAATGACTCAACTTTTATCAACTGTCACAATTTTTGTGAGAATTAAATTAACATCTGTAAAGCATTTAAAAGAGAACCAGCCACATAGGAAGTCAAGGTTTCTCAGACTTTGAGACACATTAGAATCATTCGGGGCAATTTTTTAAAATCCGGTTTATACTCCATAGCAATTAAATTAAAATTTCAAAAATATTACCTAATACCTAATGAGACACAGGTATTTTTTTTTAATTCTCAGGTAATTTTAATGTGAGGCTAAGGTTGAGAACCAGTGTAGTAAGAGCTATGTAAGTATGGGTTAAATTAATAAGATAAGCCTGTGTGTCTCTGAAGTTTCATCATCTACGTTTGACACGTTTGTTGCCATTCTTCTAGTATCTCAAGTCCAACAGCTAGAATTGCTACTCGATTCCCCCTATAGTCTTAAATAATGAGATTCAGAAAATATTATTGAGGATAGAGTTTACCAAAGCCCAAAGCTTGAGGATGACCTCCAGGAGCACAGATTCAAGTTGCCCTGAATATACACAACTAGCAGCAGTTACAAATGGATTTTTAAAGGAAAAGGGGCAGCCAGTCAGGAACCAAATGCCTTTAAACAATTGCCCCTTGGCGTGGGTTCGAGGATGGGGTTGACTGAAGTCCCATTCTCTTGTCTCTCTGGGCCTGATAAATTTTGCATACGTGACATAGCTCTGACTGCTCTGAGCTATTTTTGTTTTCTCACTAGTCTCCCTCACAAATCTATCCAATGCTGGTCAGCTCCTCCTCCCATATATGCATTTTTTCCATCTATTTACTTCTTTCCACCTCCCCTACATCTACCCTGGTCCAAGCCAGCACCATCTGTCTCCCGGGCCACTGCAATAGCTTCCGGGATGTTTTTACTCTGTCTTTTCCCTCTTTGTAATCCATTCTCCACAAGTGGCCACAGTGATTTTTAACACACATCACTTCCCTGATTAAAATCCCCATTTGGCTTCCCATTGCATTTAAAATAAATCCAAACTCCTCGCCTTGGCAAACAAGATCCTGGTGACTCAGCACTTTCCCACCTCTCTGACCTTGTCTCCTCCCACTCTTCCCCATTTTCACTAATTTCCAGCCACACTGGCCTTCTTTTCTTTTCTCTGATCCAACAACCTCACTCCCAGCCTCAGGGGTCTTTTCACTTGTTTGTTGTTCAGGCTTCCTGGGATGCTCTGATCGCTCACCTCTTTGCTTCATGCAGGTCTCTCCTCAAATGTCACCTCATAGAGACCCTCTCTGACTACCCATCTAAAGTAGCCACCACAAGTCACTCACTGTCATACCACATTGTTTTATTGTCCTCACAGTAGTTCTCATTATCTGACATTATCCTGTTTATTTATCCATTTACTCGTTTATTATCTCTCTCCGCTAAAATATAAGTTTCATTTTGCAAACTAAAAATAAAATCCTAAGCCCCCTGCTGACTGTACAGACCCCCTCTTGGCCAAGGAGACCCCAGAAAAATCTTAGAACTGAGTTCCTGACCTTGATGGAAAGGGACGTCAGAAAACACAACTCCTTATGCTCCCTCCCTTTTGGAGTTTAGACACTGCAACTGACCAGCATTAATGTCAAAATAGAGATCGTCAGACTGACAAAACAGACTCTTTGTGGCAATTAGATACTAAATTACAAACAGGACCTAAGGCCATGCAGGGCAAAGGTTAAGTTAGGCTTTACAAACCTCGTTAAATCTAATTAAACACAAGTTTTTTTATTAACCCAGTATAATGGGGCTTACTTTCCAACCTGACTCCAGTACAGCATCACATGACAGATAGCAGACCCCCTTACCTTAACTCAAGTTTCCTTTCTAGTGATTCTAAGCCTTTAGATAAAGCTCTTCTTTAACCGATTACAAATCAAAGAATTTCTGAATCCACCTATAACCTGTGAGCTCCCACTTTGAGATGGCCCATCTTTTGGGGCCAAACCAATGTATAGCTTCCATGTGTTGATTTATAATTTTACTTGCAATTCCTACCTCCCTGAAATGTATAAATCCAAACTATAACCTGACTGCCTCGGGTGCATTTTCTCAGGACCCCTTGAGACTATGTCCCATGGACCACGGTGGTTCTCATTGGCTCAGAATAAACCTCTATAAGTTATTTTACAGAGTTCTATTTTTTCTGTTAACAATTCAAAAAAGGAATTTATCTGTTTTGTTCAGCATACCATTCTGAGAACCTAGAACAGTGCCTAACATGTGTACGCACTCCGTGAATATTTGTTGGAATGAATGAGTGAACGAATGAATGAATATATGGCAATGGGCATGTAAACAAAACCAGATCGATTAGATTCTTCCCCAAGAATTTTGAACTGGAGCTGAGGAAGAAGAGCCCTTTCTTCTTGGGTGAAGCTAAACCAGCCTTGGTTCTAGTTTCAGTTGGAAGGGTGCGTGGTTTGAGAAATTGAAGCCAAATGGAGAAGGAGAAGAAAAGAATAGAATGATGAACATCAGTGGCATTGTTGTTACAAGCCCTCATTGATCTTTCTTTTGTGTAGTTACATGAGGCAAAAAATTCTCTTCCTTGCCTAAGATGAATCAAATTAGATTTCTATCACTTGCTATCAAAAGAATCCTGAATAGTATAGTCGATAACAGGCTTTAAAGGAAATTCCAACATCAGAGGTTCAGAAGGGGACCCTGGTCAGCAGCCAGTTACCTGGACTAAGACCCCACTGTTCCCCCTATCCATGCCAAGCCAAGTGTGTGGGAAATACCTTCACTGTCTGGAAAAGTAGCAGTAACAACCACGGAGGTGTGATGCTCAGATCTGCCTTCAAAAACACAAAATTGCCAGTAAATTCTAAGAAGAGCAGTTGGCCAACAGTCTCCAGTTGCAGTGCCTCTAGGATGCACTGTAGTGTTTGGGTTGAGACCACATTCTTCCCTGGCAGCCCCAGACAACGACTGAGCATGGCAGCGGTGCTAAGTCTGGACATTTTTGTCCAATTCAAGATTCCCCTATTACACTGGAGTCTACATTTTTCAGACTGTCTTTTTCAGGTTGCACTAGTCTGAGGCTCTTCCCATGCAATCCTCCTTTCTAACTCTACTTTCCCAGATATTGGATCTGCATCACAGTCTGAAGGCTTTCCCTTTCTACTCCTTTAACAGGCATCATCCCTAAAAAATTGCTTATTATTCTAACTTTATTTTAGTATTTGCTTTCTGGAGGAACCAACCAACACATAAACCAAGTGCAGGGCAATGCCAACAGCCCTCATGCTATCTAGGGGCCAGTATGAAGACGAAAGAATGAAATACAGGCAAAATAGAAGGAGCAGAAACTTCTGGATGATCCATGCTTTATAGTTTCAGGGCAATAACATGTTTAAGTTTGGTGGGCAACTGATATCTTCTGTTGAAGGGAGGACAGAAAGAAGCTACAGAAGACCATCAAATAGCAGCTGTGGTGAAAATAAAGCACAGCTGAGTACTATTTCCCTGGGACCCTTCTTCCTCCTCCCTTGTTGGAGCTTTGTATAGAGAACCATAAGTCAGATGTCTGTAACTCTAGATTCCTGCACTTTGCTTATCACACATTCCTTTATCTACTGCACTGGTTCCTGTGATGCTGGCTATATTTGACCAAAGCTCTTGGCATTTCCTAAAAAAGGCAGAGGATTTCTCTTTCATCACAAGAAGATGTCCTGTCTATCAAAGGCCATAGACATTCATTTTGGAAGCTGTCTCAGACTGCTATAAGACTTTCTTGTCCAGCAATAACCTTTCCAGGTCCAACATACTGTGATCTTGCTTTCGTGGTGACATCACTCTAGCCTCATTATTTGTCTCTTTACTTTCTGCTTCCGGATACCACTATTCCACCCCCTTGTAAATTTTCTAGCCTTGCTTGATAAAGTGAAAACAATAAAGATTTTGGAGTTAGATAGATCTGAATTCATGTTCTTGAACTGAGCTACTTGGCTAACTGCCTTTCAAGTATGTTGTAAGGATCAGATAAAATACGATGGACCATGTGACTGGAACATTTACAGCATACAGTAGGCATTTCATAAACGTTAGTGCCTTTTCTTCCTCTCTTTCCCCTCTAAGGAAAAACATGTGGAATTCACTCTCTGACCTTGTCTTCATAATTATCATTCTTGACCCTTCTGTTTAAGCCCTTGTACAACTCCCCTGGCCCACTTGTCTCCCACCCACACCCTCATCTAACTACACCCATAACTAGAGTTTTATAATTCCCCATCTCTCGGTCAAGATGTCCCCTATTCCTCCCCCTCCAAAATGAGGGAACTGTGGTGGCACCATAATAAACGATGTAGTACTAATGATATAATTGATCCAGTGGTGTGCTGGAGTCAGCTTATACTAACCAGTTGTTAAATTTTTAGGAATCTAGCTGGTTGTTAAATACAACCACTATTAAAAATTAAATTATATAAACTTAAAATTAAATGAATTATATTAAAAACAAAGGCAAAAATACTCAAAACTCATCACTTACAAATTGTTTTACTACATTTTATTATTATCTATGCTCTTGAGGTTATTTACACTTGTATCTGTACGATGGAAATGCTGTATAATGGAATATAATGGTGTGCTCACCTCTTTCCAACTCCATGTAAAGTCACACAATGTTGGTAGCTTGAAATAAACCATGGTAGGAGTATTTACATCATAGAAATTGACCAAAGCTACAAATTTTTTTTCCAGAGCCAATTGTTAAACATTTACAATGCAGCACTCAGTGGATCCTTTTGAATATGGTGCAATAGTAATAATAACCAAATTTGAAAAAGTAGCTAAAGAAACAAGATATGTTTTAAAGGGATTATTTACCCTCAAGATATACCAATAAAATTATTTGCACTCTCCTATACACATCATGTTCTCGTAACAGAGAGAATGGCCTGGAAAAAATGGCAAAAAGATTTTCTGTCTCCTTAAAACTTCCCCCACTCTTTTTGGAAACTGCAGCCTGGCCTGCATCCCTGAGGCAGGTTAAGTCTTTTGTTAAAACTCCCAGGTGGTACCAGTCCCCCTGGGTGAGCAGCTGGCAGGAGTTCACAGGCTTTGTCTTTGGCAGAGATGGAACCTTACAATAGTTAACCACGGTAATTACCTGAAACTGAGAACCGTCCCTTTAAAAGCTCTGTATTTCTGCCTATGTTCAGGAAATTTGGATTTTGAGACCAGAAGGTCTACCATTTCTCCTCCTTTGCAAAGTAAACTCTCTTTCTGCATCCCCCAAACACTTGTCCTTGTTCTACTGATTTGGCCTCATGGACAAGTGCCGAGTTTTCAGTAACTATCTTTCATTCTCTCATCTCTTTTCCATTGATCTAAATACTAGGTTAATAAATTATTAAATGAATTGTTCTTTTCTGAACAACCATAATATTCTGTGTTTGTTTCATTGGGTTCATTACACTATAGTTGTTTATCTTTCCCCACAAGACAGTATGCTTCTTTAGGCAGGGACTTTGTCTCTCAAACTTGGTGTTCCTGAGGGTTGTTCATGGTAGAAAATCAACATAATTTTTTAAATGAATAAAACATTTGAATCATTAGCTTACCTACAGCAACAGTTCTCAAACATTTGGTCTCAGAACTTCTTCATATTCTTAAAAATTGAGGATCTTTAAGAGCTTTTGTTTATATGGGTTATATATATTGATATTTACTGTATTTAAAATTAAAACTGAGAAAATTTAAAAATACGAGAATACACGAGCACACATTCAACTTGTCAAGAGAGCAATGATGTCATCACAAGTCATGAAGCTTTTGGAAAACTCCAAAGAATCTTCATGTCAGAATGAGACTAAAAGGGAAGACAATATCTTAGTGTTGGTATGAAAATAGTTTTGACCCCACAGACCCCCTGACTAGATCTTAGGAATCCCCTGAAGGGGTCTCAGGACCCTCTGAAGGGTCTCAGGACTCCCAAACCACACTTTGAAAATCACTGCCTTGTAACAAATCTCCAACTCAATGGACTAACTCAGAGAAGCATATTCCAACCTGGGTTAGGTATGATGGATTTGACCGGAGAGATGATTTTGGATTGAGCATAGTAACTATGTCCCACTAGGATCTTTGCGAAAGGTGGACTGGCAGCCATTTGAAGTGAGTCATTGTTTTCTAAATTTAAAAATGTGATTTTGTAGTCTGGGCACAGTGGCTCACACCTGTAATCCTAGCTCTCTGGGAGGCCGAGGCGGGCGGGTTGTTTGAGCTCAGGAGTTCAAAACCAGCCTGAGCAAGAGCAAGATCCCGTCTCTACTGCAAATACAAAGAAATTAATCGGACAACTAAAAATATTTAGAAAAAATTAGCCGGGCATGGTGGCACATGCCTGTAGTCCCAGCTACTCGGGAGGCTGAGGCAGAAGGATTGCTTGAGCCCAGGAGTTTGAGGTTGCTGTGAGCTAGGCTGACGCCA